>JAVJIF010010658.1:0-134106 GCA_038442645.1 Agave tequilana
CCGGTCGACCGGCAGAAGCCAGGACAGGTCTTTTTTGGGATTTAAAACTTGGCTTTTTATCTTAAATAAAATCCCATAAATTGACGAAAAATCTAACAAAAAATTGGTTCAGTATTATAATTTGATAACAAACGTTTGAGTAAAATCAAGACATGTTACAAACATTTTGAAATATTTTTGTAACTTAGAAATTTTGGCTAAAAACAAAAACCGTATTTTCCAAATTGGTTTTTCCAAAACTTATTTTTCCAAAACTTCTCCAAATACAAAAACAAGATATCTTAAACTCATTTAAAGCTTAGTGTGTACGAAAATGATCCACTACACATACATGGTGATATCTATGTTTTTGACAATAAGCACTAAACATGGTTTTAGTTAAGACATGTATACTTTGAATTCTAAAAACCAAACTGGTATTTTTCAAAAAGAAAACTCTTTTATTTTTCCAAATAAAAATTCTTTATGAAAACACATCTAAATCAAGTGTGTGTGTGTGTGTGTATGTATGGTATACTTGAGCAATCTACTAACTATTCTATCCTTTACATTTTAATCTAAAACAAAATCTTAATAAAACAAACCTAGACACAAGTGTTTATCTGAAGGTCTTCACTTGAAGTCTTCTTCTCTCTTGACTTGGTCCAAACATGATTCAACGAGCTAGACTCCTCTTGATACTTGATGTGGTCTTGATGCGCAAGCTCTTGATCAAACCGTGTTAGCTCCAAACTTGACTTTAAATCCTTTGTTGAAGCTAAACACAACTAAAATCTTGATCATAAAATCTGAGACTAATTAAACACAAGATCATTAGTACTATAACTACATGAGTTGATCATCATCAAAACTAGAGTGATGGGCCTTTGGGCAAACAATCTCCCCCTTTTTGATGATGACAAAACTCATAGAGTTATATATACATGGATTAAAGTAAAGCTTCAAAAAAGTTCCCCCTTAACTCATGCATCACAATAAACAATAATATATGGCAATGAAGCACATGAATCTAAACAATATGTATGCAATATAAGGAGATAAATATGCCATTAAGCATAAAACTCATCAAATGGCTAGGACTATGATAAGTGATATGGTCTCCCTCAATATTTATGGGCCGAGGTCGTAAACACCGCATGCTACATATCAAACCGTATTTATTTGTGCAAAATACTTTCAAAACCTCTTTTGAAATTTATCATTTAAGAAACCAAATTTTCATACTTTAAGTTTTTGGATGCAAGTGTTTTGTTTTGAATACTAAAGATAATTTGGTAAATTTGAGGCTAAGGCTTATGAAGCAATCTTTGTTGGTTATTCTAGTACTAGCAAAGCATATAGAGTATTTGATAAATCATCTCACACTATTGAAGAAACTATGAATGTTAAATTTGAAGAATCTAATGCTATTGTTGAGAATGATGTAGAGATTGACTCATTAGGTGAGAACATGGAGAAAATATCTTGAAGGACTCACCCATCGAAGAAGACAAGCAAGAACCCATTGGTGAAGTTCAAAGGATGAAGTGGAGCAATCTCAACCACATCCTAAAGATTGGAGATACGCTACAAATCATCTCAAAGATCGCATCATAGGTGATGTATCAAAGAGGGTAACTACTCGCTCCAAACTCCATGAATTGTGTGGTAATTTTGCATTCATATCTCATTTGGAACCCAAAAACATCCTCGAAGCCGAGGGTGACTGATATTGGTTGCTAGCTATGCAAGAAGAGCTCAATCAATTTGAGCGCAACCAGTTTGGCACCTTGTTCCTAGACCCCACGATAGACCAATAATTGGTACTAAGTGGATTTTTGGAATAAGTTGGATGAGTCAGGAAATGTTATTAGGAATAAGGCTAGGTTAGTGGCCCAAGTTACACTCAAGTTGAAGGAATCGACTTTGAGGAGACCTTTGCACCCGTAGCACGGCTTGAAGCCATACGGATCACATTAGCTTATGCATCTTTTAAAATTTTAAACTTTTTCAAATGGATGTAAAAAGTGCATTTTTAAATGGTTTCATTGATGAGGAAGTTTATGTTGAACAACCTCCTGGTTTTGTAGATCATGTGCATCCAAATTTTGTTTTCAAACTTGATAAAGTATTGTATGGTTTAAAACAAGCTCCAAGAGCTTGGTATGAAAGGCTTTTTAGTTTTCTTCTTTCAAATGATTTTATTAAAGGCAAAGTAGACACCATATTATTCACTAAACATGTTGATAGTGACATTCTTATAGTTCAAATATATGCTGATGATATAATCTTTGGTTCTACTAATGAGTTACTTTGCAAGGAGTTTGAACATGCATGCAACGTGAATTTGAGATGTCATTTATGGGTGAATTGAACTATTTTCTTGGACTCCAAATCAAGCAAATGCGTGATGGGTTTTCATATGTCAAGCCAAGTACTCCAAGGAACTCATCAAGAAATTTGGGCTTGAAGACTCAAAAATTTGCAACACTCCCATGGCCACCACCACCAAGCTTGATAAGGATGAACAAGATAAGTGTGTTGATATAAATTGTATAAAGCATGATTGGTAGTTTGTTGTATTTAAACGGCTAGTAGGCCGATATTATGTTTAGGTGTGTCTTTGTGCTAGATTCAATTGTGTCCTAAAGAATCTCATTTAATTGCGATAAAACGCATTATTCGTTATATTAGGGCACTATTGGAATGGGTCTTTTGTATCCGAAAACTGAAGATTTCTCAATGACGAGTTTTTTGAATGCCGACTATGCGGGTTGTAGAGTGGATAGGAAGAGTACTAGTAGAACATGTCAATTTCTTAGTAATTGTCTTGTTTCATGGTCTTCTAAGAAACAAAATTCGGTAGCCCTCTCAACCGCCTAGGCGGAGTATGTTGCGGCGGGGGCTTGTTGTGCACAAGTCCTTTGGATGAAACATACTCTCCTTGATTATGATTTGTATTATGACCATATAAAAATATTTTGTGATAATACTAGTACTATTCATATGACTAAGAATGCAAATCAACATAGTAAGACCAAGCACATTGAGATTAGATATCACTTTCTTAGAGATCATTTTGAGAAAGGTGATATTGAGATTGATTATGTTTCTTCCGATTTGTAACTTGTCGATATTTTCACTAAACCACTTGACTATAATAGATTTTCTTTTATATGTGGTGAACTTAATGTTTGTATTGTTGAATAAGAAAGTTTTCTTGCTAATATATTCCTTTTTTGATGTATGACAAAAAGGGGAGAAATATGTGGTTTTGGTGTTTTATAGTTTTGGTGTTTTATTGATGGTTATTCAAAAATTTTTGAAAAATTCTCATTCTCTCAAAATAATTGTTCTATACTTGTTTAATATAGCATTATTTGAGGGGGAGTTTTTACCTCTCTTTTATATCTTGTGTTATAGCCTATATGTTTTGTCATCATCAAAAAGGGAGAGATTGTTGGCCCAAGAGGTTACACTCCCTATTTGTTTAAGTTTTGATGATAACAAAACACATAGAAACTATATGTTACTAATAAGTTGTTTAGAATGATGTTTCAGGTTTGTACTAGTTGTGATGGCCATTTCTAAGCTATTGCTAGGATTATGATGCTAAAAAGGCAAATGGCACAAGAGACGTTTTGATATAAGAGAAGGCTCTAGCTTGGTGTAACGCGGCTCAGAGAATTCTTTTTCAGTTTTTATAATTTTAGTGTGTTAAAGAATAGTGTATGTGTTGAAGCTCAAAATTCCCCACACACAAGATTTTGTGCACATGATTTTTCTAAAAGAAATTTCTTCTATATACAAATATTTTTAAACATATTTTAATACTTACAAACTCTATTTTATATAGTATACCAGGTTTTTGATCAAAATTAATTTGAAAATATTCAGGATCTTCAAAACCATTTTCAAAGAATTGTTTTTGGCCTGTTGCGGTCGACCGGACGGGCGACCGGCCTGTTTTCAGGTCAGGACATCGACCGGGCGGTCGACCGGGCTTCTGACTATTTGGGTGCGTGCATGTGTGCACGTCTCCCGGTCGACCTAGCGGTCAACCGGACCCCATGTCGGTCGACCGACCTTCGGCCGACTGAAACCCATATTTCTGTTTGTTACGGTCACCGGGCGGTCGACCATGGGCTGGCAACGGTTATAATTTTTGAAAAACTGGTCGACCGGCCGGTCGACGTTGAGCTTGATTTCAGCCTAAACGGCTAGTTTTTTTAAACACGTTTTAAGACGTGATTTTTCTCTCTAAACGATTTTGGGGCTGGATTTGGGTCTAATCTTTCCTAATTATTCATTATAACAGTTTACTCTTTAATCCCTACCTTTATCCTATAAATAGGGATGATTAGGGTTAAGGTGATCACAACAATCCTTTGCAAAAGAAATTAAGTTTAAAGGCTTTCAAAAGAAGTTTTTGCTCTCAGTTTTTGTGCTCAAAATTCTCTCTTTTACTGAAATTTTTGGTTCAAAACTCTCTTCAATTTCATTTTCTTTTTCACTTACAAAACTTGAGCTTCAATCCTACACATTATTCTCTAGGGTTTTTTTAAGAGAAAAAGATTTTCAAAGAGGGTTTGTGGTCTTTTGATCACCAAGATATTCTTGTATTTGTGGCTCCACTACCTCTGGACTAGAGGAGTGTGATTGAGGAGTTGGGTACACCCTTGTGGTTGTAATTTTTTGTGAAAGTTATAGTGGTTCTAAATCCTTCTGGGTGAAGGCGGGGACGTAGAACTGGGTGCTGAACCTTGAAACAAATCTCAGTGTTTGCGATTAGTTTATTTGCTTTATTTACTTGCTTTATATTCATTGCTATATTGTCGATCAATACTCATACAATAAGATTGCATTACGCACATCAAACTCTTATCTAGAGGAATCACGAGGAAGGAGTTCAGAGCCCTTCACGGGGTATTCGGCTTCTAGTCTTGTTTCAGGTGATTGTTGCATCATAACATTTTTAATTTGTGCATTGATTAGCATTATCACCTATTCACCCCCCCTTAGGTGATTTCAGTTTTTATCTACTTTTGCTTGCCATATTTGTAGAGGTTTCAGGGTACTCCATGTCAGAGAAGGTTCCCCTCCTGCGAGAACGACGCCTTTTGGTTGATCGGGAGTTTGAGGTTACTGTCTGAATACCGGCTGCTTGCTTATATGAAGGCTGCAGCGACATTCAGAGAGCATTACTGTGATGAGTCGTTCACAGCAACAAAATGAAGTGATCTGATTAGCACTCCTTTTCTTTGTCAAGTAATCTCTTAGATCTGTCGGAGGAGGACCGAATTGAGGGCTTTTCATCTTCTGAGAACCACCCTTGCGTCGCGAATCTGAGACGCAGGGTTCTGAGATATGGAGCTTACGTTCTGTAAAATAGACGCAGCTCTCGCGCTTTGGCTCTAAAACGCAGGTCTCGTGTCTCTGCTCAGAAGAGATGTTGACCTTGCATTGCTGATTGTCATATTTGACTAGCGATGCTTGAGAAATGCAGGCTTTCTGGGTCCTGCGTTTAGCTGTAGAGACGTGGGTCTAGTGTCTCTACGGAGAGGCACAGACTCCACATTGTTGAACGTCGCGTTTGGAAAGTGAAGCTTCAGAAATGCAAGCTTTCTGAGCTTCGCGTTTAGGTCTCCAAACGCGGACTTCGTTTGTCTGATGTGATTTAGATGAGACGCGGGTTTGAGCCTCGCATTTTGTATCCATCAAATAGATTACTGAACAGATAGTTGCTCCAGCTTCTTGCGTCTGTAATTGACGTGTGCATCGTCTCTGTCGACATTCAGCATTCCGATTACACCGTATGGGTTGTTGGGAACCCTCGGTAACCTGGAGCTGAGGAAGAGGACAGTCGGGAGCAGGCTGAACGTCAACCACACTGACCTCCAGGTCTCATGGGAGACATTGACGCAGGTTTTTACGTGTGATGCGGTTAGCCATGGAACTCCTCGCGCCAGTTGCGTCTGAAGAAACCTCTAAAGGGACTTGAGAGTGCGTCCCCGAGGAGACCTTACGGTAATGCCGCGCCCTAGGGCTCTTAGAGCCAGAAGAGAGAAACTCTTCATACTTTGCCTGGTCGAACTCCACGATAAGTGATTCAATCATTTTTCTCATGTAGGTGACGTCACCTTATGCCATGACTTGTCAGTAAAGAAAGTAGTCCCCAGGGGAGTCGCCATCTCTTGTTTGGTGAAAAAATTGAAGGCGCGTAAATTCTTTATGTGATTATAAAGATACAACGGATCAATAATCTGATTACAAAAGAGGAAAGATATTCAAGCTCAGTTCTCCCTTTTGTTTAATGTCGGGTTCTTGATGTAGAGATGGAAAGTGAATCTTATTTTTCGTTGACCAGGTGAATGTCACTATCTTCTAGGAAATCTTCTTTTCGGATTATGGACGGAGTAGCACAGCTCTTGTCCAATAAAATCTCAAAGAGACTTGAGATAAGAACTAACTTGAACTCAGCAAGTTGTTAGAAGAGTTTTTCTTCTTTGTATTTCTCAGCTGGAGATTCTGGTCTTTTTAAGGCTTACAATCAAAGTTCTTTTGACCAAAAATTCCAACCCAAAATCTCTCTCCTTTTTTCAGTAGCAGGCTAAACTATTTATTGGGGTTTCAGGGGTAAAATTGTCCCTTAACAACACTCCATAGTGGGGGTTAACTCTCTCATTATGTGGGCAGTAATTGACCCAGTACTGAGGACAGTTATAATCAAGACGGGGCTTTGAGCCTCGCATTTTGTCATTGAAGTAATGCTTGAGAAACGCAAACTTTAAGTTCTGCGTTAAGTTTGATGTGAGACGCGGGCTTCGAGCTCTGCGTTTGGGTATTGCATGGATGCCTGAGATACAAGTTCCAAGCTCTTCATCTTGGCCATTGCAGTAAGGTAAAGATGCTGGTTTCAACCCTTGCGTCTTGATACTACAGTGGTGCTAAGACGCAAATTTTGAGCTGTGCGTCTTGGTTTTAAGACGCGGGTTTCAACTTTCGCGTCTTGGTGCTGCGTTAATGGCGGAGCTGCCTTGCGCCTGAAGTTTGGACTCTGCTTTCTGATGACTTGACCCCAGTAATTTTTGGACAGTCTACAAGAGTCGCGTCCTCTCAGAGGGCCAGAAACCATGCCTCTCTTGAGCCAGATCCGCATCCCTGCCAAACAATTGATATTTGCCCATCTTTCTTGATGAACCAGAACTACATCTCCATCAATAGTTTATCACGTTCTTTATATCCGCATCTCCACTACAAATGAGAGCCGCGTCTCAATCATAAACTCAGTACAGCCTGAGTTTATCATTCATGGTCGTGCTCTAACAAAATAACTAAGAACTGCATTTTCATAAATAGTCAGGGGTTGTGACTATGAAAGCTGACTTCATCCAGGCAACAAAAGTTCGTCTAATTCTCAAGGACAAAGAAAGGATAAAGATGAGACAAGAATTTACGAACTTTTATTATTTGACTCAAAAATGATAAAAGCAATACAAACACTCTTATTTGACAAATGGAGTGTTATGGGAGGAGGCTAATGATCCTGCTCTGCTAAAGAATAGATCCGTTCTAGGAGGCGCTGCATCTCCTACTGACGTGCCTTCTCGGCTTTCGCCAGAGCCTGAACCCGCAACTCTTCCTCTGACAAGAATCTCTTTGTAGCCAGCTGTGACTGAAAAGACTCCAACCTAGAGGAATGATCAACTAGGTTATCTTGAACCTGCATCTTGGCAGTTTCAAGCTCTTCCAGCTTCTTTCTGACAACAGTAAGTTTCTGCTCGTTGACTTGAATCAAAGCTTGCACCTTAGCAATATCAAACTGAGCAGCGGCGATAACTTGCTCCGCACTTTGGATGACGATCTCGGATTCCTTTGAATCGTCAACCTGTTGGCCTAGAGGCCCATCACTCTAGTTTTGATGATGATTAACTCATGTAGTTATAGTACTAATGATCTTGTGTTTAATTAGTCTCAGATATTTGATCAAGATCTTAGTTGGTGTTTAGCTTTAACAAAGGATTTAAAGTCAAGTTTTGGACCTAGCACATGTTGATTCAAGAGCTTGCGCATCAAGATTGCATCAAGTACTCAAGAGGAGTCTAGCTCATTGGATCCAGGTTAGACCAAGTCAAGAAGGAGAAGAAGATTTTTAAAGAGAAGATTTTCAAGAAGACTTGTGTCACGTTTGTAAGTGTCAAGATTTTATTTTTAATAAAATGTAAAGGATAGATTAGTTGGTGGATTGCTCAAGTTTATATACACTCAAACAGAAGATTTATATGTGTTTTCATAAAAGAGTTTTTATTTTAGAAAATACCGGTTTGATTTTTAAGCTTCAAGTTTCTCAAAACTTATTTTAGAGCTTATTGTCAAAAACATAGATATTTCATCGTATATGTGCAGTGGATCATATCCATACACACTAATCTTCAAAAATATTTAAAATATCTTATTTTTGTATTTGGAGAAGTTTTGGAAAAAATCGTTTTTGAAAAATACGGATTTTCGTTTAAGCTAAATTTCTATATTACAAAATAGTTCAAAATATTTGTAATACGTTTTAATTTTTAATCAAACATGTTTGTATATCAAAATATATTAATGAACTTATTTTTGTAGAATTTATGAGAATTTATGGGATTTTATTGAAGGTAAAAAGACCAAGTTTTAATCCCTGAAAAATGTTGGACCGGCCTTCTGCCGGTCGACTGGACGGTCGGCCGCCACCGATCCGGTTGACCGATGTGCACAGACATGCACGGCCTGTTTGGCTGTAGGGCCGGTCGACCGACCCGGTCAACCGCCAGAGAGCTCTGCTCTTTGGCTCTGGCCCCAGTCGACCAGGCGGTTGACCGGCAGAGAGCTTTGCTCTCTGTATCCGGGCCTCGATCGACCGGGCAGTCGACCGATGGGACAATGGTCATAAATCTGACTGTTAGCCAGTCGACCGGGCGGTCGACCGACAGTAGGAATTCCTACTGAGTTGTCGCCAACAGCTAATTTTTGGAGCCTATTTGTATGGGGTTGTTTTGGGCTATTTTCTACAAGATTTAAAGTAGGTTTTTAAGCTAGTTTTTTTTACCTTTATAAATGTTTATCTCCACTTGTTTTAGAGCCAAATACTTCCATATCAAAGGAGAGTTTTTCAAGATTGTTTTTGAAAAAGAGATTTCTTGAGTTTTTCACCACAAATTCTATCCAAGTTTTTCTCACACATACTTGAGTTATCCATTGCTATATCAATCCTATAGGAGAGTTGTTGTGAGAGTGTTTTTAGGTGATCAAAGTGTTGAGATCACCAAAGTGTTTATCTTGTATTTGAGGAGGCGAACTTGCGGGTTCGTGTAGTTTTGAGTTCTTGTGGGAGCTCGGTATAGAGGAGCGGCCTCGGCAACCTAGTGTGCTTGCGTGTATTTGTTCTTGTGGGAACAAGTGAGGGGACTAGTGAGTCTAATGAGTTCTAGTATGAACTCGTTGTAGGTGTTGCGACACCGAGTGATCCAGTGAGATCGACTCTAGTGGAAATCCTTCATAATGTTGAAGGCGGGGACGTAGAGCAAGGGTGCTCGAACCTCGAAACAAATCTCCCGTGTTTGTGATTGCTCTCTCTCTATCTCTCACTTGTGTTTATATCTTGCATGCTCATATGTTTGTCTCTTTTATATGCTTGATATATTTGTGCTCTAGTGATATATGCTTGAGATTATTTACTCACACTTGTATTCAACCAAGAGAGCCATAGCGGCACCTCAACTCTTATCTAGAGGAATCTTGAGGAGATAGTCCACAGCCCTTCACCGGGAATTCGGTTATACTCTTGTGTTATACTTGGTGTGTTTAGCTTAATTATTTTTAGTTTACTTAAATAGTTTTAATTCCGCATTAATTAATCTTTAGATTAGCTAGTCACCTATTCACCCCTCTCTAGGTGATTACAAGTGTTATCAGAGCTTGGTGCTCTTAATTTGGGTCTAACAACCTTGAGTTAAAAATTTCCATTTTAGCTAATCACAATATTTGTACACACACACATGGATTTTATGTCACCTCCTATGTTTGATATTCTTAATATCCATACTATAAAAGTTAAGATGTCTATGTACCTCAAAACCCTAAGTATTCCTGTTTATTTTATCACTATTAAAGATTCTTATTTTTTAAACGGCAAATATCTTGAGGCTAATGCAAAAGCCATCTATGCTTTAAAATCAACCCTAAATGATGGTTATTTATTTAGGGTTTCTAACTTTGATTCGGCTTTTGTAGTATGGAACATTATAGTCTCCCTTGGCGAACAAAAGCAATACTTGCGGGGAGTGACTCGGATGATGGAAGTGAAGCTTCCAACATATGCTACATGGTCCAAGGGGATAACCCCCTGGAGGTAAATTCTGAATCCGAGCTTGATGAGGAGTTGACATGTCATATGATGATCTTACTTCATTTTGTCAACAACTTCTTGAAAAATATGATTTGCTTAAAAAGGACCATAAAAGTTTAAAAAATAAATATGAGTCCATTTTCAGAGAAAAAGAGTCTTTTCAAAATAAATTGGAAAACATTTCTAAAGAAAATGAATCTTTGAAAAAGGAGAATATTTCCTTATTTTCTAAATTAAATGATCTTTGTGAAGGAAATAATTCTTTAAAAAATAAAATAACTTGGTGGAAAAAGAAAAAGAAATTGCTTTAGAAGAAAATAACTCTTTAAAAAGAAAAATTATTTCAAAAGAAAAAGAAAATATTTCTAAAAGGAAAAAGATTGTTGATTCTCATACTTGCCATGCTCTTCATGCTACCATTGATAAAGATGAGATTAAATTTTTGAAAAATAAAATAAATTGCTTGAGCTCAACTCTAAGTAATTGTGCATTCAATCATAATAGATTGGAAACCTTGTTTCAAAAGAAACAAGTCCACATGTTCATGCACATCACCTACGGCATACATATTCACACTTTGCACATCATGATCACACTCATTCTCATGTGCATACTAGAGTGTATAAATGTACACATTGTGGCCGCAAAGGCCATTTAGTAAAATTTTATTTTGACAAGGTAAATTTTATAAATTTTGCTAATAACAATGTTTGGGTTCCATTTGATGCTAACCCCCGTGGACCTTAAAGAAAATGGGTACCAAAATTCCTACCTCTTATATTTGATGTAGGTGTGGGCTCTCGTATGACAATGAGGGGATTGGTGCCTTGGTGGTGGATGCAAGAGCTGAAATCACCTAGGGGGGGTGAATAGGTGATAATGCTAATCTAATGAACTTAATGCGGAATTTAAAAACTAATTGCAATTAACTAGAGATGCACACTCAAACAAGCCAAGCAAATAAATATGAATGAACAATATGAATTGATGCAAGGCACAAAGTAAAGAGAGAGAGAGAGATAGAGTAAGAGTCAAGGGATCAAGCGCAAACAACAAGATATGTTTCGAGATTCGAACACCCAGCTCTACATCCCCGCCTTCACACAGAAGGATTTCAAGTCCACTAGCTTGTCCACAAAGGACTCCCACAAAGGGAACCTCCACCAAGGATTTGGGGCAATAACAATTACAAGGAGTACCCAACTCCTCTCCTTACAAACACAACCTCCTCCTTGAGGCACAACTCCAAGCCAACAAACAATCACCTCACAACTTGAGGGATTAACACAAAGCTTACACAAGGATCACCTCACCACTTGAGGGATACAACCCAAATGCACAACCTCCTCAACACAATGAGGGAAAGGCACAAAACCAAGCAAATATAGGGTTTTCAACTTGGTGGTCTAAACAACAACCACAAACAATTTCTTTCCCACACAAAGATCCTATAGAATGAGATAGTAGATGTAGCTCAAGTGTGGAGAAAACAAAAGGAATGGAAATCAAAAACTCAAAGAAAATCTTTGGGAAAAACTAGAAACCAAGATGAAGAAGTTGAATCAAAATGTTTTCCCAAAAACCCTTTCTTGATTTTCCAAACCCTAGCAAAAACACCAAATAGATTGTTCAATTAAAAGCCCAAAAACTTCTTTTGATTGCTGTGAAAACACTAGAGAGTCAGGAAAAATTCGCACAAAAAATCTTAGAGAAAACCTCTTTCCAATGGGTATTTATAGGCCATTTGGAAAACTAGCCGTTGGCAACAGAAACTGCCAAAAATGAACTGCCGGTCGACCGGTCGGTCGACCGTCTAACGGTCACATTTTGACCGCTAGCAGCTACCGGTCGACCGTGCGGTCGACCGCCCAAAAACAGAGAGCACTGCTCTCTGGTCCGGTCGACCGTTTCGAGTGTCTGCCAAAACGTGCACAGGGCTGTGCATGTCGGTCGACCGTCAGGTCGACCGGCCCTTGGTTCGGTCGACCGTGCGGTCGACCGACCTGGCCTGTCAGCCACTGTTCTGGGTCAGAAAAACAGGATAGAAAATATTCTAATAAATCCATAAAGACTTGTAAAAATACACAAAAATAGTTTTATCATTTTATTTTGAAATATAAACTTGTGATAAAAATTTCATCACAAATAACAAACATCTTGAAACATTTTTGTGTCTTATCATTTCTACCAAAATCCAAAACTTGTATTTTCTAAAACTTGGATTTTTGAATAGAAAATACATTTTGTCCAAAACTTATCTAAATACAAAAACATGATATTAAACAACATTTAGGCATGATGTATATGGATATAATCCTATATACATGAAACATATATATATATATCCATGTTTTTGACTTTAATTCCAAAATATGTTTTGTCAAAAATACCAAAACATAAAACACATGAATATGTAAGTCAAAACTAAGTTTGTCTAGAAAGTTGAGCATGCATGTATATAGAACAAATCTAATATACATTAAACCATGTAAACTTGTTTTGATCTATCTATTCATGAAAACCAAGATCGGTTAAACCAATCAAACCGAAAACTAAACATGAAACGTGAGTGTTATGAACTTGAGCATATCATACTATTCTAATCTTTACAATTTGGATCTAAACACAAAACTAAACTAGGTACCGATGTCTTCTTGTAGAGCGCAATCTCCAAGCCGACTCGATCCAAAACTCTTTGATCCACCGAGCAAGTGCTATATATGATCTTTGACGCTCGGGCTCTTGAATCAACATGTGAAAGCTTCTAAATCTTCTTGTTGAAGCTAATCACCAACTAATAACTTGATTAATGATCTGAAACTAAATAACACAAGATTATTAGTACATATAACTACATGAGTTAATCATCATCAAAACTAGAGTGGAAGGCCTTTGGGCCAACAATCTCCCCCTTTTTGATGATGACAAAACTAATGGAGTTATATATGCATGGATTAAAGTTATGCTTCAAAGAAGCTCCCCCTTAGCTCATGCATAAACATAAAACATAAATCTATGCAATGAATATTAAACATGTATATGCATAGTCATGCATAAAACAATAAAATAAAACTTGTTCTTATATCAATTGAAATCGCTATGATGCCAATTGAAATTGTCAAACCAAAACATGCTCTAGATACTAATTAAAACAATTAAAACATCTAGATTCTACTTAAAACATGTTCTAGATACCAATTAAACTTAATATATGCAAAACATAATATGCATATATGAACTCAAATATTTCTCCCCCTTTTTGTCAGTCATCAATAAAGGGGTAAAAACTAAAACAATTCAAGAAAATCTTCTTCTCCTTTTGTCTAAAACAAAAATGTCAATAAGGGGTTAAAACAAACATGATACTAACTAAAAATGTGTCAATGAGGTGCATATATGATACCAATTGAAATGAGTATAAAATAATTCAAGAAATGCCTATATCAAAATGATACCAATTGAAATAAAGGTAAACGATGCATTGAAACAAACCATATAAAACATTTTTATATGAAAACATATACCAATTGAAAACAAAAATCTTGATACCAATTGATAAGTAAATAAACAACATACCAATTTTAAGTAAACAATCTTGATATGATACCAATTGAAATTTTAAACATAACAAATTTTGAATTCCTAAACATAAATCTTGATACCAATTGAA
Source organism: Agave tequilana (assembly GCA_038442645.1). Classification (NCBI taxonomy): domain Eukaryota; kingdom Viridiplantae; phylum Streptophyta; class Magnoliopsida; order Asparagales; family Asparagaceae; genus Agave; species Agave tequilana. Next base: position 14,034 of record JAVJIF010010658.1, read on the forward strand.
ATTATTATTTTTTTAAGGCATAAGATACCAATAGAAATTTTTCTATCATAAAGCAAGGGAGTGGAATACAAACTCAATGGAAAAATAAAATACCAATTGAAAAATGAAAATCGAATTTTCTCCCTCTTTATGAATTACCAAATAAAACATGCAAAGCCTGTATACGGATACCAATTGAAAACTAGTTAATTGAAACAAGATAGTCATTATAAAACAAGCTTTACCATGATCAAAATTAGTGCTCTAAGATATATGAATATAATAAGCACAAATAAAAACATATATATGTATGAAAATTAGATACCAATTGAAATTGATATTCTTTGAAGTGTAAGCATACATATACAAAAAAATATATGAGTATACAAAAATGTCAATATTGATACCAATTGAAAGAATTTCAATGATACCAATTGAAACAACAATAATGATCAAGTGTATACATCATATAACTACCACCCAACTCATGCACATGTATCATTGGATTCTTTCAATATAGAGCATACATAAGCATGGTCGCCCATCCATCCGCCCGTGGAAGGTAGGGGTTTTCAAAAATAGGTTTGAAAATAGAGTACGGTTGAAAATCTCTACCATAAGAAGAATACGAACTAGTTAAATGGAAAATCTTGTTAACTAGTACGAAATCCTTCAAGCAAGGAATAAAATATAAATATTTTTCATGAAACACTTGTAAATCACATGATCACTAAACACTCAAAGTCCATAAAGCCCATATCATAGTCTCATGAAAACAAATCATGAGTAAACTAATAAAGTGAGTGTACAAGTATAATGTGACACATATCAATATGAAAATATTCAATTAAGCTCATATGAAATTCTTTAAGAACATGAAAACATGAAAACTAGATTTTCATTACCAAATTGAAATCAATTGAAACCACCTAAAAACATGAAAATCATCAAAACGATTTAAACTTCAAGGCATATGTATGTTTTAACAACACAAAAAGTATACACACATATCCCTAAACACAATTTGAGTCCATAATAAAGATTTGCATGAAAAACAAATGACTCAAGGGGTATACATGTATATCTTAAGGTTTGGCAAAATAAACATATACATGAAGTGAAAACACATGATCATAAAACATGTCCAAAATAGGGAATACAAGTTAGAATGCATGAATCATCAAAACTAGACTATACTAGCACATCTAATGGGTACAAATAAGCATCCAAGCACAAACATATAATGATCTATTTGTGGCCCACTATATGTACAAGTATATATCCTAGTTTTAATGAAAACTAACATCTAAACAAGTAATCAAATCATGAAGCATAAAACGGGATATAAATCAATATGAAAATCATAAACATGATCATTATGTAAATCCTCATGCTATTAGAGCTATGATGTGCATAATAGCTAAACAAATGGTGAGAACACAACATATGGGTCCATATAAACATGGGTGGTCTCATAAGCTATACATGCATGTCAATGGTCTAATACATGTCATTTAACATACTAACCAAAACATGAAGCATCAAAACAAAAATCATAAACACACATATGTTCATTATGTGTATGCACATGCATTAGATCTAGGACATACATATTAGTTTAAAAACAAAGTAAAAACACAAAGATAGGTCCATGGGTGTCTCAAATAACTAAACATGTATATCACTAATCTAAATCACATGGCATAATCATAATGAACAATGAAACACGACATGCTATAAATCAATGATGTGAAAAGCATGCAAAAATAAACGGGAGTTAGAGATTGATACCAAAACCGATGAAGGCACCTCTCTAGTTCTCCAAACCAATGGTGGTTCTCCCCACCAAACTCCCCTTGAAAGTGATGCATCCAAATTGTTTTCTTTAAGCACGGAACGCATCCACTCCAAGGCACCGCTACTCTCACGTGATGCGAGAGCCCACACCTACATCAAATACATGAGGGGTGGTCTTTGGTACCCATTTTCTTTTGGGTCCATAGGGGTTAGTATCTTTCCTAACCCAAACAAGATTATTTACTAAATTTTTAACATATAAACGATCATAGCAAAATCTAGCAAGATGGCCTTTTCGACCACAATGTGTACAAGTGTACACATGAGCATACATGTGATGGTGGTGACCGTGGGAAGCATGTGTATGCCGTGATGGGTGTGCATGCAAAGATGGAATTTGTTTCTTACGAACCAAGGTTTCCAAGCGTGTATGATTCAAAGCACATTAGCTCAAAGTGGAGCCCAAACAATCAACACTTTTCTTCAAAATATTTATATCATTTTCAATAATTGAAGATAAAGTGGAGCATGCAAAAGAAGTGCTAGAAGAAGAAGCTACACTAGCATGGCAAACATGAGAATCTAAATCATTTTGCAAAGATTTATTTTTATTTAAAACTAAATCCAATTCTTTTGTAATGAAATCAATTTCATTTTTCAAAACAAGGTTATCTTTTAAAACAAAATCCAGTTTTGAAGATAAAACCTCATTGTTTTTCACAACATCATCACAATCATTTTTGCTTTTCAAAACATCAATCTCTTTTAGGGCAAGGTCTAGTTGAGATCTTAGTGAGTCACGTTCACTAGTAATCTCTTCCTTCTCTTGCAAAACCGATTCAAAAGTTGAGCACAAATCCTTCATTTCTTCTTTTAAATCAAAGTTCTTCTTTTTCAAAAGTTCATATTTTTCTAAGAATTTTTCAAGCTTTGAGGCAAGTTCTACATTTAAATTTTGAACTTCCAAACACCCATAGCAATAAGAATTAGAGCTATCATCTAATTGCAAATCCGATTGTACCTCAAGGGAGTCTTTCCCTTGGACCATGAGGCAATACTCGTCGGACTTGTCTCTCCTAGATCTCCTCAACTTGTTGATAATCCTTGGTAGTTCGGGAGAAGTCAAAATGCTCCAAACTGCAAAAGCCGAATCATAATGATCAAACACATGTAAAAGATCTTCATTAAGAGATGCTCTAAGTGTCTTAAGTGCTAATGCATTTGCCTTTTTATGCTTGCTAGCATTAGGGTAGGATTCTTGAGTAGTGGCTTGATAAACTAGATGTCCTAGGCTTTTTAAGTGACTACTCATCTTGGCCTTCCAAATATCATGTCTAGAAAAATCAAACATAGGAGGTTATCTATGAGTGCAAACTAAATGTGTGCAAATGAAGGATGCAAATGAAGATTAGCAAACCAAGATCTCACTCCTAGGTGGTTAAACCTAAATATCAGGAGCGGAGGCTCTGATACCAATTGAAATCACCTAGAGGGGGGTGAATAGGTGATAATGCTAATCTAATGAACTTAATGCGGAATTTAAAAACTAATTGCAATTAACTAGAGATGCACACTCAAACAAGCCAAGCAAATAAATATGAATGAACAATATGAATTGATGCAAGGCACAAAATAAAGAGAGAGAGAGAGAGATAGAGTAAGAGTCAAGGGATCAAGCGCAAACAATAAGATATGTTTCGAGGTTCGAGCACCCAGCTTTACATCTCCGCCTTCACACAGAAGGATTTCAAGTCCACTAGCTTGTCCACAAAGGACTCCCACAAAGGGAACCTCCACCGAGGATTTGGGGCAATAACAATTACAAGGAGTACCCAACTCCTCTCCTTACAAACACAACCTCCTCCTTGAGGCACAACTCCAAGCCAACAAACAATCACCTCACAACTTGAGGGATTAGCACAAAGCTTATACAAGGATCACCTCACCACTTGAGGGATACAACCCAAATGCACAACCTCCTCAACACAATGAGGGAAAGGCACAAAGCCAAGCAAATGTAGGGTTTTCAACTTGGTGGTCTAAACAACAACCACAAACAATTTCTTTCCCACACAAAGATCCTATAGAATGAGATAGTAGATGTAGCTCAAGTGTGGAGAAAATCAAAGGAATGGAAATCAAAAACTCAAAGAAAATCTTTAGGAAAAACTAGAAACCAAGATGAAGAAGTTGAATCAAAATCTTTTCCCAAAAACCCTTTCTTGATTTTCTAAACCCTAGCAAAAACACCAAATAGATTGTTCAATTAAAAACCCAAAAACTTCTTTTGATTGCTGTAAAACACTAGAGAGTCAGGAAAAATTCGCACAAAAAATCTTAGAGAAAACCTCTTTCCAATGGGGTATTTATAGGCCATTTGGAAAACTAGCCGTTGGCAGCAGAACTGCCAAAATGAACTGCCGGTCGACCGGTCGGTCGACCGTCCAACGGTCACATTTTGACCACTGGCAGCTACCGGTCGACCTTGCAATCGACCGCCCAAAAATAGAGAGCACTGCTCTCTGGTCCGGTTGACTGGCCGGTCGACCGTTCCGAGTGTCTGCCAAATGTGCACAGGGCTGTGCACGTCGGTCGACTATATGGTCGACCGGCCCTTGGTTCGGTCGACCGTGCGGTCGACCGACCTGGCCTGTCAGCCACTGTTCTGGGTCAGAAAAACAGGATAGAAAATATTCTAATAAATCCATAAAGACTTGTAAAAATACACAAAAATAGTTTTATCATTTTATTTTGAAATATAAACTTATGATAAAAATTTCATCACAAATAACAAACATCTTGAAACATTTTTGTGTCTTATCATTTCTACCAAAATCCAAAACTTGTATTTTCTAAAACTTGGATTTTTGAATAGAAAATACATTTTGTCCAAAACTTATCCAAATACAAAAACATGATATTAAACAACATTTAGGCATGATGTATATGGATATAATCCTATATACATGAAACATATATATATCCAAGTTTTTGACTTTAATTCCAAAATATGTTTTGTCAAAAATACCAAAACATAAAACACATGAATATGTAAGTCAAAACTAAGTTTGTCTAGAAAGTTAAGCATGCATGTATATAGAACAAATCTAATATACATTAAACCATGTAAACTTGTTTTGATCTATCTATTCATGAAAACCAAGATCGGTTAAACCAATCAACCGAAAACCAAAACATGAAACGTGAGTGTTGTGAACTTGAGCATATCATACTATTCTAATCTTTACAATTTGGATCTAAACACAAAACTAAACTAGGTACCGATGTCTTCTTGTAGAGAGCAATCTCCAAGCCGACTCATCCAAAACTCTTTGATCCACCGAGCAAGTGCTATATATGATCTTTGACGCTCGGGCTTATGAATCAACATGTGAAAGTTTCCAAATCATCTTGTTGAAGCTAATCACGAACTAATAACTTGATTAATGATCTGAAACTAAATGACACAAGATTATTAGTACACATAACTACATGAGTTAATCATCATCAAAACTAGAGTGGAAGGCCTTTGGTCCAACAATCTCCCCCTTTTTGATGATGACAAAACTCATGGAGTTATATATGCACGGATTAAAGTTAAGCTTCAAAGAAGCTCCCCCTTAACTCATGCATAAACATAAAACATAAATCTATGCAATGAATATTAAACATGTATATGCATAGTCATGCATAAAACAATAAAATAAAACAATAAAATAAAATTTACAATATATTTCAATTGATATCAAAAATACAAAATGCTTTACTTTCATTGATATCTTAAAATCCTGTTTATTTACAAGTGGTATCTTGTTTTATTGACTTAAGAAAATTCAAAATTTTGTTTTAATGTGATTTCAAAATTATTTTGATTTAAATTGCCTATATGCAAGGAGAGCTTAACATCTCTTCTATATTTAGATTCATGTTAAGTGTATCTTATATTGAAGAGCTTGACATCTCTTCTTTATGTGGTACACGTGTGTAGGGGGAGCTTAGCGTCTCCACTTATACATTGTATATTATGCTTTATGTGAGTTAGGGTCTTTGTCATCCCTTCTTCATGTAATGCATATATGCAGGGAGAGTTAACTTTGCGTCTCTCCTCTTCATGAATGTATATCGCATATACATCCTTCTTGTTTGATTTGACAAAAGGGGGGAGAATTTTTTTTGAGTTTATTTATGCTCCTTTGTTGATGATTTGACAAAAAGGGGGAGAGAAATTTGGAGATTTATATATGCATGTTTATTTCATTTTCTTGTTTTATACAAAAAGGGGGAGAAGGGTTTTGAGAGTTTTGTTTATGCATATATGTTTTGTTTATACAAAAAGGGAAGAAGAATTTAGTGAGTTGATGCATGTTTATCTGCTTATTTATGCATACATTTTTATTTAGTTTATGCACTTCATTTAATATCTATTTGTTTATTGTTATGCATGAGTTAAGGGGGAGCTTCTATGAAGCTTAACTTTAATCCATGCATATAAAACTCCATGAGTTTTATCATCATCAAAAAGGGGGAGATTGTTGGCCCAGAGGCCCATCACTCTAGTTTTGATGATGATTAACTCATGTAGTTATAGTACTAATGATCTTGTGTTTAATTAGTCTCAGATATTTGATCAAGATCTTAGTTGGTGTTTAGCTTCAACAAAAGATTTAAAGTCAAGTTTTAGAGTTAGCACATGTTGATTCAAGAGCTCGCGCATCAAGATTGCATCAAGTACTCAAGAGGAGTCTAGCTCATTGGATCAAGGTTTAGACCAAGTCAAGAAGGAGAAGAAGATTTTTAAAGAGAAGATTTTCAAGAAGACTTGTGTCATGTTTATAAGTGTCAAGATTTTATTTTTAGATAAAATATAAAGGATAGATTAGTTGGTGGATTGCTCAAGTTCATATACACCCACACAGAAGATTTATATATGTTTTCATAAAAGAGTTTTTATTTTAGAAAATACCAGTTTGGTTTTTAAGCTATCAAAATATACATGTGTTACTCAAAACTTATTTTAGAGTTTATTTCAAAAAAATAGATATTTCATCATATATATATAGTGGATCATATCCATACACACTAAGTTTCAAAAATGTTTAAAATATCTTATTTTTGTATTTGGAGAAGCTTTGAAAAAATCGTTTTTCAAATTGGAAATGGTTTTTGAAAAATACAGATTTTTGTTTAAGCTAAAATTTCTATATTATAAAAATAGTTCAAAATGTTTGTAATATGTTTTGATTTTTAATCAAACATGTTTGTATATTAAAGTATAGTAATGAACTTATTTTTGTAGAATTTATGAGAATTTATGGGATTTTATTGAAGGTAAAAAGACCAAGTTTTAATCCCTGAAAAATGTTGGACCAGGCCTTCTGCCGGTCGACCGGACGGTCGATCGCGACAGAAGTCGGTCGACCGGTCCAGTCGACCAATGTGCACAAACGTGCACGGCCTGTTTGACTGGAGGGCCGGTCGACCGCCAGAGAGCTCTACTCTTTGGATCTGGCCCCGGTCGACCGGACAGTCGGCCGGCAGAGAGCTTCTGCTATCTGTATCAAGGCCTCGATCGATTAGGTGGTCAACCAGTGGCACAACGGTCAGAAATTTAACCGTTTGCCGGTTGACCGGGAGGTCGACTGACAGCAGGAATTCCTGTTGAGATGTCCCCAACGGCTAGTTTTTGGAGCATATTTATATGGGGCTATTTTCTACAAGATTTGAAGTGGGTTTTTAAGCTAGTTTTTTCTACCTTTCTACGTGTTTATCTCCACTTGTTTTAGAGCCAAATACTTCCATATTAAAAGGAGAGTTTTTCAAGAGTGTTTTTAAAAAGAGATTTCTTGAGTTTTTCACCACAAATTTTATCCAAATTTTTCTCACACATATTTGAGCTATCCATTGCTATATCAATCCTATAGGAGAGTTATTATGAGAGTATTTTTAGGTGACCAAAGTGTTGAGATCACTAAAGTATTCATCTTGTATTTGAGGAGGCGAACTTGCGGGTTTGTGTTGTTTCGAGTTCTTGTGGGAGCTCGGTGTAGAGGTGCAGCCTCGGCAAGTTAGTATGATTGCGTGTGTTTGTTCTTGCAGGAACAAGTGGGGGGACTAGTGAGTCCAAAGAGTTCTAGTGTGAACTCGTTATAGGTTTGTGGCACCGAGTGATCCGGAGGGATCAATTCTAGTGGAAATCCTTCATAATGTTGAAGGCGGGGACGTAGAGCAAGGGTGCTCGAACCTCGAAACAAATCTCCCGTGTTTGCAATTTCTCTCTCTCTCTCTATCTCTCACCTGTGTTTATATCTTCCATGCTCATATTGTTTATCTCTTTTATATGCTTGATATATTTGTGCTCTATTGATATATACTTGGGATTGTTTGCTCACACTTGTATTCAACCAAGAGAGCCATAGTGGCACCTCAACGCTTATCTAGAGGAATCTTGAGGAGATAGTCCAGAGTCCTTCACCGAGAATTTGGCTACACTCTTGTGTTATACTTAGTATGTTTAGCTTAATAGTTTTTAGTTTGCTTAAATAGTTTTAGTTCCGCATTAATTCATCTTTAGATTATCTAGTCACCTATTTACCCCCCCTCTAGGTGATTACACAACTAATCTTTTGTAGTCAGCTTGGAAGTGCTAGAGATTACGGGCTTCTTCAGCCATTTGCTCCTCCATCTCTTTTCGCTCATTTTCTTAAGTGGCGAGGAGCTTACCCAGCATTGACCGAGCCTCATCCATCGAGCTAGTCTTCTCCAGGGCCTTTAACTCCCTCAGGCATATCCCCAATTGTTCAACCAGCATCAGATATGCCCTAGCTTGCGCAGGACTTCCAGTATAATGGATATTCTCGATTTGATTCTCAAGAAGTATCCAAGCAAACTCGAAGGAACTTCCCCCGGAAAGGACAAACTCAATGCAAGACTTCATGGAGGCAAAAAATTGTTGCATCATTTGATGCGCCAGTTCTTCGACGATGACAGTAGCTGGAGACGACCCTACCAGTGCACTCCTGGATCCCATCTCTATGACGGGATGAGTAACACCCACAGAAACAGGAGTCAACTCAACTTGTGCAGGGTCGAGGCCGACAACAGGCTCTTCTGACAATGCGGCCGAGGTCAACACCTCCAGAACGTCTGTTGTGGTAGCTTCCACGGTAACAGAGGCTGCAGCAAAGTCCACGGCACTGGGTTCACCAGCCGCAGTTTGAACTGCGCTATCCTCTATGCCAATGCTTACTGCAGGATCCTCTACTTGAGTTATCCCAGTGCTCTCTGCAACTGTGACATTAATGTTAGTAGTAATGATGAAAAAGAGAGTATAAGACATATCTATATTCTCTTACCAAGTTGAGAACCCGAAGACGGTAAGTCTTTGGACAAGCCACTTGGAGAGGAGGGTTCCCCAATCTCGGTGGTTGCACCCTCATGAGGCATTCCAGTAGCAAAATTTCAAGGCCCTCCTGCTGGGCCAGCTCCTGGATCATCTCCTCAAAGTGAGATGAAGTTGTGGCTTCACTATCGGCAGCCAGCCCTGTAGAAGAAATTCAAAAGGAAATGTTAGAACTCGTTCCTAACCTGATGGGGAAACAATTATGGAGAATAAAAGAAATACCCTCAGCACTGGCAATCTCCCCTTTTGGCAGAACTATCACAGGAACATCCCCCTGCATCTCGTCCTCTGACATATGCAAGAATTTGCTTATATCAGGAAGAGTGGGTTCATCACCAAAGTCAACTTCTTTGCCAGAATAATATCCATGCTCCTCGGATGATGAAGATGACAATCAGACCCAAGAAGTATCAGTGGTCGGGGTTTTACCACTGAGCACCCCAGCAGTAGGGCTAGGTCAATAACCCGCGAGGTAGGGCTGGGTTCAATAATATCAACACACTGGGAGACCTAAGTTGTTGCACCTCCTCCCTTCTCTCTTGAGCTGATAAGGGTCCAGGCTGAGTTGAGACTCCCAGAATCTCAACATCATCCCTTCCCACCAAATCAACTTCAGGTCGCTCGACCTCTTCAGCTATGACGGGTTCATCCATAGGCTCTCCATCCTCTAGGACCGCAGGGCCCTTACCACGCAGACCCCGAGAGCGAAGAGTGGGAACTTCCTCCTCCTCTTCTATTTCTTCCTCCTCCTGCTCTTCAGCACCAGGAGGGACTACTTCAAATATCGAAACTTCAGCCTCAGATCCTCCCCTGGCCTTCTTCGGGCTAGGCTCACCCTGGGAAATAAAGACACGAGGATGTTTGGCCACAGCTTGCTGACTCTTTCTGGCAGATTGTTCCATGGTTACTACCACTGGAGGCCCCTGCTCCATAACTGTAGCCCCTATTTGGCTGACCTCGCTTCTCGACTTCATCCCTGCCTCCCCTCATGTTTCCCTCTCAGCTGCCTGGTACTCAGTCATACCTCGCACGCGCTTGGTGGAATCCAACTTGGCTTTATAAGACGCCTTGATACTCTTGATGCAAAAGGTATTTATTTTGAAGCCAGGCATTCTACTAGCAAGGAACTGCCACATGCGGAAGCCGAGACTGTTATGACAATTGGGCATCTTATGAGGCAGGCTTAAAATAGCTCTCGTCCCTCTAGCTACACTGTAGTACCACGCCCGAGCACCTTCAAACAGGTTACCACTAAAACAAAGTCCAGTGTTAGGGTTCCTGACATATAATTGATCATAACCAAACTGTCGAGCAAAATGACTTGGCACATAAGTCTCGATCGTACATGAGTCACCTTGGTGGAAAATCAGATATCCAGGCCGAATATTGATCAACCACCAGAAGACTCCAGATGGCAGCCTTATGAAATCATCTGCTCCCGCAAGGTCAGCAAACTTATCCCTGTAGGACGCACCGAAAATCTCAAGGAAGCAACTGTCGAACTGATAATTTGAGCTGCTCAGAATGGATCTCCAAACAAAGAACATATAGTAGTGAGACCAGCTCAAATTCTCCAGCCTCTGCACGAAAGGAATGAAGCCTTCGGGGAGACACCGCCGTCATCAATAAAGGGCAGTGCATAACGTACCAGGCCATCAGGTACGTATATGGAAGCTCGATCCTAGGGTTAGGAGTCTTCACTTCTGGCCTTCCTTTCGAATCTACCACTAGCCTGTCCTGGAGTCTATAATGGCCTCCACTTGGCACAGGTTTTTGGTCAGCGCCCGTAACCCGCTCTGAATCCCGGCTACCATCGCTGGAAGGAGAGAGATAGACTTCCAGTGGGCTAACAGGACCGCTAGGTACACCACGTCAGCAATGATTACTTCATGCGGTAGTGTTAGCACCACACAATGCTTCAGCCATAGCATGAGGAAACCCGCCAATAGAGCCTGATCAGAGATGGGAATTCGGGCCTGGTGATGAAAATTTTCAAAAATCGTATCAGGTTTGAAAGTGTCCTCATTCGACTCAGTGGTGTAGGAGCTTGTAGAGGCGCTAATCCTCTCAGCAATTTCTTCAACAGTGCAAGAGGCCAGACTAGTCACTGGGCTAGCTTTTCCATTTATGCAGTTGAACAGATAGCTCGCCAGGACATCTGCTTAACACCCTTCCTCTAGGAGGATATCTGACCGCAGATGTGGAAGTGGCACAGCACTTCACAGTATGTCTCGGACACCTGAGGGTCCTTTTTTCTCTAGAGGTGAAGCTCCTCAGAGGTCGGGACGCATTCCTCATAAGGGGTATCTCCCATAACTAGCCCCGAAACTTCATATAGCTTATGAAGAGCGAGTGTAATATCTCTACTTAGTAATATTGTATTTTTATTTTATTTTTCTACATAATTATTTTATTTACTAATTATTTTATTATAATTATTTAATTATTACTACCATTATTTCATTAAGGTTATTATTTATTATTATTAGTGTGGTCATGTAATGTTATTGGCATTATTATTATTAATATTTTGATTAAGTAATGTTGTTAATATTAGTACTATTATTATTTTTATAGTGGTATTTATAACATTTCTTTTTCCTTGATTTCTATTCATGCCATATTCCTTGATTCATACCCTTTACTCTTACCAAATCCTATCTATATAATACCTCTTCTTAATTCTAACCTAACCCTAATTATTATCCTAATCTCTCCTTCTCCTCCCACAATCCAACCGCCACCCATAACTAGCCTTGCACCCTGCCGCAAGCACCAACCCGACACCCCTCTGATCCACGGCAGCCAGGACAGCCGCCCTTTCCTAGGCTGGCGGCACAGCGCCTCCCCAGATCCACGGCAGCCCCGTGCCTCCAACCACCGCGCGCGCACAATGCTCCTCCCCGATCGCTTCCCTCTTGTAGAACCCCACGGCAAGAGCAGCTCCAACTCCTTACCGCACAGCCCGCGCACAGCAGTGCCCAGTAGCCGCGTCTGCCCCCTCATGGCAACAGGCCAGGCCGCAGCCCCCTGGGCGAAGTCTAGCGCAACAGCAGCAGCCTAGGCACACCCCCCACTTGCGCACCCTTGGCAGTGGCCCTCCTCCACCATGACGCCCCTCCTCCACCATGACTGGATTCCCCATGCTGTCCTCCTCCCCTGTACACAGGCCGAGCTCCAGCAGCGAGGACAGCCCGCGATAGCAGCCATGGTGCATCTCGACGGCCTTCGGCGAGCCCCCGCGACACTTCGCGACTCCCCCATCTCCTCGAGCACTTCTCCGGCGAGCCACCAGCAGACTCCGCGGCCTCCGACTACTCCGTTGTCGCCGCCGCTATGAACCTCTTTGCTGTGAGACTCCTCCTCCCTCTCATTCTCTACTTGTTGCAAGTAGTCGTAATATTTTGTGAGTATGTATGTAATAATGTATAGATTAATTAATTGTGTGTAAGTGATTACATTATTATCATGTGTGTTGTGTACGTGACTGAGTGTATGCGTGTGTGAGTTTGTGTGTGTGTGTGTTAAGTGGATGGGTATGTATATATAATGTATTATGTAAGTATATGTGTATACTTGTATATGTATGTGTACGTCAGTGTACGCGTATGTATCTGTATGCACATGTGGGTGTTAAGCATGTATTTATGTTTATATGTATGTGTTGGTTGCGTGCTACAGTGTTTCAGACCCGTTTGTGAGATCTGGACCGTTGCAGGAGATCCGGACTCGATTCGGATTCGTGCTCATTGTGGACCCGATGCATAGGCGATTTGAAGACTGCCCCATGAGATGATCCGGAGATCCGTACCAGTACATGCAGTGAATACCAGACGGCGATTCGGTCCCAAAATCGCGTCATTTCATGTGAGTGTTTGTTCTTATATCATTTTCTTCTTTACCATTATTGTGTTTTATTCGTATTATTTCATGTGTCTTTATATTATATTTTACCAATTTGACTTGTTGTATCACTTCATGAGAATTATTATCATTATTAATTGTTCACCTTAATTGTGTAATTGGTATAAACTTATATGAGTATCAGTTCACGTGTTGGTAACCCCCATTGTTGGCTTAGATCTAGTGTTGATATACCGTAGACGAGACTTGTCCTTGTTACTGATATAGCTGTGATAAATTGTAGAATGAATATACATGTTGATTTTGAGATTGATGGATCACTGAAAGAGGTTAGAGAACTATACTATGTGAAATGATTTTCAGTTATATTATTTAGTGACACATTTGAAGGTAACCATTGTAATATTACTATTTTTGTGAATTTTTAAGAAATTGTTTAGAGCCTTGATCATACACACCAACAGGTATATTAGTCGACTTGCCCCTATTATAGTGACTAATACTCCTACCCTAGTTGACTTATCATAGCTCCTAGTCGACTAAGTTTCTGTTCAGGAAAGTTGTGTACTTTATGTTTGTCGACCGTAAGCTATATTAGTCGACTTTCCCTTTCATATAGTCGAGTTACACATTTTATAGTCGACTTATCCCTCCTGCTAGTCGACTAGACCAGTCAAGCCTCCTATATTAGTCGACTTGCTTCCGACCCTAGTCAACTGTCTTTAATTCCGACTGTTTCTAGACTTCTTATGGATTGAGGACTTTACCCTTTAGTTATGATCTTGGCTATAATTGGATGAATATGGTTTTGAGGAATAGGCATTAATTGGGTTAACCTGACCTGGTGGATTTTAGATATATTCTCTTGATATGTTACTTGAGTTTGGAGATCTTGTGATTGACCTTGATAGAAGTAAGAGTGTGTGATGATCTTGATCGGATTGGAGTGTGGAGATCTAATTACATGTATCGGAATATGTAGTATTTTAGTTATTGAGATTTGGATATATTGGTGACTCAGAGGATGTATATATCGATGACTTGAGGATCAAAGTAGATTGATAGGGAGAGACTGATTATTGATTATTGATATATTGAGATGATAGTTTATTGTACCAGATTAGTGATACAGATTGATACTTAATGTTCACGATGATTGTATAGAGACTGTTGGTTGATAGATTAGTTACCATTATATTTTAGTGCAGATGGATATGAGATATTGACCGGTTCTAGATTAGACTGTCCATTGAGCAGTATCTGGATTCGTTATTGTATGGATTCATGTTATTGAAAGTTATTAGGAAAATATTGTCGGACCATAACATATACATTGTTCTATTGTTCTACAGTTTACACGGTAATATTGTTCAGATTGTTATTGATACATCATTGATATTGCTACTGTCACTGTATCATCCCAGTAATTGAAATAACATGGATATTGATTGTTATAATAATAATGTAAATTGACAACTTACACTGGGATTGGGAAAATTGATGGAGGAGACAGCGTCTGTATTTGGGTGGACCTAGGATACAGGTTGCGCAGCTGAGATACGATTCCACTGCAGGGTTCTGGGGGATGACTGACATCCCGTATTGTTCATATTCTCATGGTTATTAACACATTGTTATTGTTATTGACTACCTAGCGGTAGGATCTAGTTCAGCGCCAGGTGATTGGGCGTGGTTCCGGGTATATACGGAACCCACCTAAAGCATAGACAATATCTCTTCTATTAATTTCAATAACTAAGGAGTTGATTGACACATGTGGCAGGCGTAGTATGGGATGCGTCTACTGCATGTAGCAAATGGTGTTCGCTGACATAATAAATGATAATAAATTGTTATAGCATATTGTGACTGACTATAATCACCTGACTGTGCATATGTATACTATGATGACATATGATTGTACACATGACCGGATGTATACCAGATTAGTGACATATATTAGGTTACACATATTGGCATGAGTTGTTTTCTTTTGTCATAAGATCAGTTACATATCGTTCATATCTTGTTCTATGCATTGATTATCTTATTATCCTTCATTTCAGTTTATCATGTTGTTATTGCTTATGTTGTTATTATACACGAGCATTCCTCTTTACACACACACTCATTAGGTCGCTTTTGATGACCCTGGATTCGCACGTCTAGGGTATTGGACATCTTCTTATATTATTCAGGTGTTCGTGTGATCGTACGCTTCGCGAGGAGATTGGAGTTTCTCCTTTTTGATTCTGGTATTCTTGCCTCTTATTATTCCTATTTCTATACTTTTCTTGATTTCATGTATATCGGATTCAGTCTTTATTCCAGTCCTTTTATATGATATCATGCGTGGGTGCTTATATGTAATATTGCAGTGATTGTTGATATATTATGGTTTAGATTTATAACTTGTTCAGATCACTTTAGGCTTAGCGTGTATGCGTGGGGTATTTTCCTCGCATATATACGTCGTCGACTCTCGTCGCGACTCCGTTTTCACATATTTTGGGAAGCGGGGCGTGACAGCGAGCCCCATCTCTCTGAGTGGAGTAAAAATATGCCCGTCAGAGGATTATAATGCTCCAGGATGCCATAAAAGTTATGGGAACTCTGTGGGAGGCCATACTACACGGCCCGAACCGAATGGTACAAACCTACTTATATCAGCGAATCCTTGAGCTCGGTAAGAACAAATCCAACTATCCGGCTCCACCATGACTTGTCAGTAGAATGGACCCATCAAAGCAGAAGAAAGTTAGCAGGAAAATTACCCCTCACCTTCAGGAATTGGTTGATAAACATGGTGGCCAACTGAGGGGTTTCTCTTTTTAGATACTCAGCCCTGACCAACCCGGAAAGTAAACCAAATACATCTTTCTCATAGCCAGAAGGGTATGCTTCTTTGGCACCCAATCTGCCGAGAGATACACCGGAGAAAAACCGGGAAAGATCCCACTCCAACGCGTGGTGTACCAACATGTGCTGAAGATAGGACAAGGGGTACATCCTCTCCATGTTGGGAGGACAAACCTCATGTCCCCTATCTGGTGGAGCCACTTATAGTCTCTGTCACACAAGGTCCTATCATCCTCAGTGATGGCATCACCAAAGAAGAAGCCAGGTTTCCTTAGCAGAATGTGGTAATCCGACTCGAATATCCCATCAGAAATAATCTCCCAAAGGGTCAGCATATTGGTCTTGGTAATCTATCCTTATGTTCCTTAGACTTACCAGTAGTCACAAGAGGAGTCCTCCGGAGCGCAAAAGTCAAGTTCGGATTAGCACAACCTATGTGCCCAAAATGGCACTTCTTGGACAAGGGGCTAGAAGAATATTGCACTGCAAAGAAGACAATACTTAGTCAGAAATCTAAAAGAAAATGGCTAAGTGTTTGAAATTCAAACACAGAAATCAACAAAACTCGCATTTAAACTCAAAAACGCGAGGCTCACATGAAGCCCGCGTTTTAAATCCACAAACTTATAAATTTTTTTAAGTGTTGGATTCAGATGCAAGACTTAGTGAAACCCGCGCCTAACCTTAAAAACGCGAAGATCATATGAAGCCCACGTCTGAACCTTCCTCACTTAGAGAAATTCTAAATATTAGGATCAAAATGTAAGGCTCAACGAGGCCCGCATTTGACACGCAGATATAGACTCAAGTTGATGAAGTAAAGATGCGGAAGTCGTCAAACCCACGTCTTGCCTACCAATGCAAGAGCCGCATTTGAAAGTCAAACACAGGATGAGCCTCGCATTGGCGGTTCACATTCAAAAGACACATAAGAGTTAAGAGAACTCTTTAAGCCCCTTTAATGGTGGAAACCAGTTTGGATGGTTTTATTTCCTTAAATGGGGGCCTCCTATGAGGGATGACCACCCATTTGAGCCTCGGGAGCAACAACGCTCGAGGATGAGGCAGCATGTTTGGTCTTTGGTGCCATTTCAACCGTGAAATCGGTGTTAAAGACGAAGGAAAGTGGTAAAATCTTAAGCTTTTCTTAATTCTCAACACAAGGCTCAGTAGAGTAGAAGAAGAGTCTAATGATGACTCTTGAAAGACTGTTGTCTTTTATAGATATAGTGATCTGCGCTGTCTCAAGGCCTAATCTTCGCCCGACGCGTGGCATGCGTCTTAAACGGACGCAAATTTCGTGCGTTGAAGAAAAGACGTCCCTCAACTCTGCCAGACACGTGGCAATGTGCCCAGAATGCAGGTCTCATGTTTAATAAGACCATGACCCACTAAAGGTCGTGTTTCTTCAGCAAAGTGAGAGTTGCGTCTATTCAATAGAATGAGAGCTGCATCTTCATTTCAAAGACTGCGTCCCTCTAGAGGTCGCATCTCTTCAGTAAAGTGAGAGCATCTATTCAATAGAATGAGAGCTGTGTCTTCACTTCAAAGACCGCGTCCCTTCAAAAATTGCATTTCTTCAGCAAAATAAGGGATGCGTCTCCACTTCAAACAAGGACTGCGTCTATAAAGTAACATGATCTCTACGTCTACAAGACTTGCATTTAGTCTTCACTTCTGTAATCAGTTCAACAGTACACTAGCACAAGCTGACAACTATTTACCCCTGGTTCAACAGTATACCAACAACCAGCTCAGAGCACCGAGGAGGTCTGGACTGCATATCTAGACACTCACGACGGTTTTCTCTGGTGGCTTCAAAAGGTTTTACTGTACACTCACGAAGACCACATTCCAGACAGAATCAAGCTCAGAGCATCTCAAATGATTGTCAGTCCAATATGAGAAGCATGAACTCAACCAAAGTCTAAAGTATTTTTAAAATTCGTCCCAGTTAACCACAGAATATTAAAAACTTTAGAGGGAGTTCTGTAGACTGTCTGAAAATCACTGAGGACAAGTCATCAGAAAACAGAGTCCAAACTCCAGACAAGGCTAAACATAGCCACTAGTGCTACACCAATACGTGAAGGTTGAAACCCGCTTCTCAACATTACTACAATGACCAAGGCGCAGAGCGTGAAAGCCACGCCTCAATATCACCGCAGCCCCATGTTTGTTTAAATTTGTTATCTCTTACCATTGGTATATCAAGAGCATCTTTTGTTTGTATCAAGAGCTTTTGTTGGTACCAAGAGCAACATTTTTTTAAGAACATTTTTATTTTAAAATTGGTATCAAGAGCATGTTTATTTCTTTAGTATCAAAGATCATGTTTGTTTTATTTCCTTATTTTATGCATGTTTATGCATATCTATATTGAGCATTCATTGCATATCTTTATTGTTTATTGCTATGCACGAGTTAAGAGGGAGCTTCTATAAAGCTTAACTTTAATCCATGCATATATAATTCCATGAGTTTTGTCATCATCAAAAAGGGGAGATTTTGGCCCAGAGGCCCTTCACTCTAGTTTAGATGATGATTAACTCATGTAGTTATAGTTTACTAATAATCTTGTGATATTTAGTTTCAGATATTTGATAAAGATATTAGTAGGTGATTATCTTCAACAAAGGTGTTTTGAAGCTTTCACATTGTGATTCAAGAACTCGAGCGTCAAGTTCACATCTAGCACTCGGTTGAGTCAAGCTCGGTGGATCATATTTGGATCGAGTCGACTTGAAGACGGAGTTCTACAAGAAGACCTCGATTTGTTTAGTTTAGTTATATTTAGATCTTGTGTAAAAATTAGATAGTGTTGATATGCTCAAGTTCACGATACACACACACTTGTCTTAAGTTTATTGGTTTTTGGTTTTCGGTTTAACCAATATTGGATTTTATGTCAAAAACATAGATATAATATCTTTCATATATATTGGATTCTATCCATATACAATTTGCTTCAAAGTTGTTTAAATATCATGTTTGTATTTACATGTGTTTTAAAAAAATCGGATTTTCATTTCAAAAATTCAAGTTTTGAAAAATACAGATTTTGGTTTAAGACAAAATTTCAAGAACACAAAAATGGTTCAAATTATTTGAGATATGTGTTGAATTTTTGTCACACATGCTTGTATTTCAAAGATCTAATAAGAACTGATTTTTGTGAAATTTATGTGATTTTATGGGATTTAATCAAAGATAAAAACCCAAGTTTTTAATCCAAAAAATTGGACCTGGCTGTCTGCCGGTCGACCGGACCGGTCGATCTTAGAAGAAGTCGGTGACTAGTCCGGTCGACCGACGTGCACAGGACGTGCACGCAGCCTGGGCTGGTGGGCCGATCAACCTGGTGGGCGACCGTCCAGAGAGCTCTGCTCTCTGAAAATGGCCCCGGTCGACCGGCCGGTCGACCGGCAGAGAGCTGCTACTCTCTGTATCCAGTCCCAGTCGACTGGGCGGTCAACCAGAGGCACAACGGTCAAAAATCTGACTTTTGGGCCGGTCAACTGGGCGGTCGACCGGAAGGGCAAAACTGCCCTTTCCTGCTGCCAACGGGCAGAATTCTTTTGGAGATATAAATACCCAATTGCTTGAGTTTTTTAAATAAGTTTTTAGAGGGAAAAATTTTCAATCTTTATAAGTGTTTTATAGCAAGTTTTTAAAAGAGTTTTGGGCTTAAAGATTTGATCTTTATTTTGTTTTAAAGGGTTGGAAAAATCAAAGAAAAGAAAAGTCTTTGAGAATTGATTTGATCTTCATTTACATTTCTATCTAGAATTTTTTCTTAAAGTTTTTCTTTGTGTTTTTGATTTTCAAACTCTTTATTTTCTCACACTTGAGCTATCTATCTATCCTATCTATTAAGATCATTATTTTGTGAAAAAATTGGTTTGTGATTGAGAGAAACCACCAAGTGTTGTAACCCTCCTTAGGTGATTGTGTTGATATCCCTCTTGTAAGAGGTGATTGTGGAGGTTGTGTTAGAATCCCTCAAGTATGAGATGATTGTTGTTGGCGTTGGCTTAGAGCCTAATCCCTCTAGTGAGAGGTTGATTGTTGTTTTGGCTAAGTGCCTAACCCTCTAAGTGTAGAGGTGTTCTGTGTTGTGCCTTGCCTATAGTGAGAAGTTGTATTTATTGAGAGAGGAGTTGTGTACTCCTAAATTGTATTTACCCAAACCTCAGTGGAGGTTCCCTGTGTGGGAAGTCTTGTGTGGACGAGTTAGTGAAAATCCTTCTGTGTGAAGGTTGGGACGTAGAGCTGGGTGCTCGAACCTCAAACATATCCTTGTGTTTGCATTTGATCCACTTTCTCTAACTCCCTCTCTCTTATTTTCCTTGCATTGATTCATATTATCATATCATTCATATATGCTTGTTTTGTTTTTGTGCCTCACTTGTGTTCAACCAGGAGAGCTTTATATAGCACCTCAACTCTTATTTAGAGGAATTTAGAGGAGATAGTCCAGAGCCCTTCACTGGAAATTCGGCTACACTCTTTGGTTACACTAAGGGTCTGTTTGTTTCGTTGCAAAACGTCGCAAGTCGTAAGTCATAAAATGAGAATGAAAAAAGTGAACTGTAGCAGAGAAAATATATTGTGTTTTACGGTGTTTGGTTGATAAAGTGAAGTGTAAATGGAAAAGTATATTGTGTTTTATTACGGTGTTTGGTTGATAAAGTGAAAGTGTAAATGGTAAAGTATATTGTGTTTTACGGTGTTTGGTTGGTAATGTAAAAGTGTAAGTGGAAAAGTTGACCACAAATTAACTGTAGCAGTGAATTAAATATTATAAATACTATTAGATTAAATCTACTATTGCAAATTAAATTGTATTAATAAATTTGAGATAAAAATTAATAATCTTAATTTTTATTTATAACAATAATATTAATATAATATTAGTATAAATAGTAAAATATTACTAAAATATTAACTAAATAAATAATAATTTTAAGAAAATCTAAAGAACATTAATAAAATTTTAAGAATACTAATAAAATATAAATATTAAAAAATATTACAAAAATAATAAAATATAGTTATAATATTATAATATTAAACAATACTTGAAAATTATTATAATATAAATTTTATTATAATATTATTGTAATATTATAGAAATATAAAATTAACAAAGTAAAATATAATTATAATTTAATAATAAATTATCATTATAGTATTATTATACTGAATTATTATTACAATATTAACATAATAAATGATTAATATAGTAATAAAATATATTATAATATTAATAAAGTATTTTTTATATTAAAAAATAAATAATGAAATATATAGTAAAGTATAATATTGTTATATCAATAAAATATTAACTCTAAATAAAATAATAAAAAATGGAATAAGTATTAATAAATAATAAAGTATTAAATAAAATAAAAAAATAAATAATGAAATATATAGTAAAGTATAATATTGTTATATCAATAAAATATTAACTCTAAATAAAATAATAAAAAATGGAATAAGTATTAATAAATAATAAAGTATTAAATAAAATATTAAATAAAAATATTAAATTTAAATAGTAAATATTAAATATTAAAATAATATTAAATACAACAAAAAATTAAAGATTAAAAATATAAAATAATTAAATAATTAAATAAGAAATTAAACACTATTTAAAATATTAAATATTTAATAATATTAAATTATATATTGATTATCAAGTAACTGTTTTGAACTGTAAGTGTACTACAAGTGAGAGTTACATGACCACAAAATTAACTGTAGCAACTGCAAGTGGGAAAATATGAGTGTAAAAGTGAGATTTACATGATCACAAATTTAACTGTAGCAACTGCAAGTAGGAAAAGAAGAGTTGCATTTTGCAACTTTTTTTTCAGCGAAACAAACAGCGGAAAATGGAAAAGAAGTTTTATAACTTGCGTTTTACGGCGTTTTGCGACGAAACAAACACGCCCTAAGTGTATTGCATTTAGTTTTTAATTCTGCATTATTTGTCATTAGATTAGCCTTACACCTATTCACCCCCTCTAGGTGTACTTTCAATTAGTATCAGAGCCTACGCTCCTGATAATAGGTTTAACCACCTAGGAGTGAGATCTTGGTTAGCTAATCTAACATTTGCATTTGCACATATATTGTTTACACTCATGAATTTCATGACCCCTCCTATGTTTGATGTTTCTAACATCGACGTATGGAAGATTAAGATGAGTATGTATCTCAAGACTATAGGTTTGCATGTTTTCCTTGTCGCTACCAAGAAATCTTATCTTGGTAATAGCAAGCATATAAAGGCCAATGCACAAGCCCTAACGGCACTTAGAAGCACGCTTAATAAAGAATATATTTCTTTGATTTCTCATTGTGATTCCGCCTTTGTAGTGTGGAACACCTTGATCTCTCCCGCGCTACAAACGACAAGATATGTGGAAGAGAAACTAGTGGAGAAGAATCTGAACAACGTTGCTTCGTGATCCAAGGGAATGACTCCCTTGAGGTAAATTCAGAAACTCATCTAGATGATTGTGTTGGCCCAAAGGCCCATCACTCTAGTTTTGATGATGATCAACTCATGTAGTTATAGTACTAATGATCTTGAGTTTATTTAGTTTCAGATTTGTGATCAAGATCTTAGTAGGTGTGTAGCTTCAACTAAGGATTTAAAGTCAAGTTTTGGAGCTAGCACGGTTTGATTCAAGAGCTTGTGCATCAAGACCACATCAAGTACTCAAGAGGAGTTTAGCTCTATGGATCGTGTTTGGACCAAGTCAAGAAGATGAGAAGACTTCAAGTGAAGACTTCAAGATCAAGACTTGTGTCTAGGTTTGTTTTTGTAAGATTTTATTTTTAGATAAAATGTAAAGGATAGAATAGTTGGTGGATTGCTCAAGTATATCTTATACACACACACTCTTGATTTAGATAAGTTTTTCATAAAAGAATTTTATTTTGAAAAAATATAAAAGAGTTCTCTTTTTGAAAAGACCGGTTTGGTTTTTGGTATTCATAGTATACATGTGTTGTTAACCAAAACCGTTTAGAGCCTAATGTCAAAAACATAGATATTTCATCATGTATGTGTAGTGGATCATATCCATACACTCTATGCTTTAAAAGTTGTTTGAATATCTTGTTTTTGTATTTGGAGAAGTTTTGGAAAAACCAATTTTGGAAAAATACAGTTTTCATTTTTAGTCAAAATTTCTAAGTTACAAAAATAGTTCAAATTGTTTGTAACATGTCTTGATCTTGCTCAAGCATGTTTGATTATCAAAGTATAATGTTAAAACTATTTTTGTAGATTTTTCATGATTTTATGAGATTTTATTTGAGCCAAAATGACCAAGTTTTTAATCTCAGAAATTTTCTGTACTGGCTTCTGCCGGTCGAAACGGACCGGTCGACCGGGCTTGAAGTTGGTCGACCGAGTCGGTCGACCGACGTGCACAGACGTGCACGCCAGTTCTGGCTGGAGGGCCAGTCGACCGACCCGGTCGACCGCAGAGAGCTTCTGCTCTTTGGAAAGCCCCGGTCGACCGGGCCAGTCGACCAGGCCGGTCGACCGGACAGAGAGTGTGCTCTCTGTATCCAGGCCACGATCGACCGGCCAGTCGACCGCTCGCACAACGATCAGAAATCTGACAGTTGGCCGGTCGACCGGGCGGTCGAGCGACAGGCCAATCTGGCTCCCAACGGCTAGTTTTTCTAACTCTATAAATTGGGGCATTTGGGGGCTGTTTTCTACAGGATTTTCAAGTGATTTTTGAGCTAGTTTTTCCAACTCTTTTCAGAGCTTTTCCCACTTGTTTTTAGAGCCAAATATTTCCATTCAAAAGGGGAGTTTATCAAGAGTGTTTAAAAGTGATTTTCATGAGTTTTCCTCTACCATTTCAATTCTTGTTTTCTCACACAACACTTGAGATATCCATTGATTTATTCATCCTATAGGAGTTTTATTGTGAGATTGTTTTTAGGTGATCAAAGTGTTGTGATCACCAAAGACTTCATCTTGTACTTTGAGGAGGCGGACTTGCGAGTTCGCGGTGTTTCGAGTTCGTGTGTGAACTCCATGTTTGAGGTGCGGCCTCGGCAAGCTTGTGGGCTTGTGGTGTGTATGGGACTAGAGAGTCCAAGAGTTCTAGTGGGAACTCTTTGTAGGTGTTGCGGCACCGAGTGATCCGGTAGGATCGGTTTGTAATGGAAATCCTTCAAGTGTGAAGGCGGGGATGTAGAGCAAGTGTGCTCGAACCTCGAAACAAATCTCCCGTGTTTGCGATTGCTCACTCTCTATCTCTTACTCTTGTCTTTATATCTTGCATGCTTATATTGTCTTTATCTTTATATGCTTGATATATTGTGTGCTTAATTGTTATATGCGTGGGGATTGTTTGCTAACACTTGTATTCAACCAAGAGAGCCAACGCGGCACCTCAACTCTTATTTAGAGAAATCTTGAGGAGTTAGTCCAGAGCCCTTCACGGGGAATCCGGCTACACTCTTGTGTTATATTTGGTGTTTAGTGTAAAAAGTTTTAGTCTACATTAAATATTTTTTTAATTCCGCATTATTTGACTTTTAGATTAGCCATCACCTATTCACCCCCCCTCTAGGTGATTTACAATTGGTATCAGATCCAAGTGCTCTTGATTTGGGTCTTACAACCTAAAGTTAAAGATCCTCATTTTTAGGCTAATCACAATATTTGTACACACTCTATGGATTTCATGTCACCTCCCACATTTGACATTCTTAATATCCAAACTTGGAAGGTTAAGATGTCTTTGTACCTCAAAGGCCTAGGTATTCATGTTTATTTTGCCACTACTAGAGATTCATATTGTTTAAATGGCAAAAATATTGAGGCTAATACAAAAGCCCTAAATGCTTTAAGATCTACCCTAAATGATGTTTATTTATCTAGGGTTGCTAATCTTGACTCGGCTTTTGTAGTATGGAACACAATTCTCTCTCTTGGCGAAAAAGAACAATATTATGTGGGGAGCGACTCGGATGTTGGAAGTGACGCTTCCAACGTGTGCTACATGGTCCAAGGGGATAACCCCCTTGAGGTAACTACCAAATCCGAGGTAGATGAAGATGTTGACATGACTTATGATGAGCATACTTCTTTTTGTCAACAACTTTTAGAAAAATATGACATGCTTAGAAAAGATAATAAGAAAATGAAAAATAAAATTGATTGCATGTCAAAAGAAAAGGATTCTTTTCAAACAAAATTTGAAAATGTTTTAAAAGAAAATGAGTCTTTTAAAAATAAAATTGCATGTTTTGAAAAAGAAAATAAAAATTTGAAAAATGAGAATGTTTCCTTGCTTTCAAAATTAAATGATCTTTGTGAAGGAAACACTTCCTTGAAAAATAAGATTGTTTTGGTGGAAAAACAAAAGGAAGTTGCTTTACATGAAAACACTTCTTTAAAAAGAAAAATTGTTAAAAAAGAAAAAGTTAATGTTTCTAAAAAGAATAAGAAAAATGATTCTCATTCTCATCATGCTTTACATGCCACCACTAATGAGATGAAATTTTTGAAAAATAAAATAAATTATTTGAGCTCAACTTTGAGCACATGTGCATTTAACCACTCCAGATTGGAGTCTTTATTTTCAAAGAAACAAGCTCCACATGTTCATGCACATCATCCACATCATGCATATTCACTATTTGCATGTCATGATCACACACATACACATATGCATGCTAGAGTGTACAAGTGTACACATTGTGGCCGCAAAGGCCATTTAGCAAAGTTTTGTTTTGATAGGATATATCATTTTAATTTTGCTAATAAGAAAATGTTTGGGTTCCTTATAAAGCTAACCCCCAAGGACCCAAAAGAAAATGGGTACCAAAATCCCCACCTTGTGTTTTTGATGTAGGTGAGGGCTCTCACAAAACGTGAGAGGGATGGTGCCTTGGTGGTGGTTGCACTTGGACTTGATGGACTTACTTTTGATGCACCGCTATCAAGGAGGTTTGGTGGGACAACCACCATGTTTTGGAGACTTAGATTATAGTTCTTTGGTTTGGTAACTATCTCTAAACTCCTACTTTAGTTTACATGCTTTTCATTGATGATCTTGAGTATGTTCATGTTTTATTTGTTTTGGGCTTCATGTGGTAAATACTAGTTTAAATGTAGTGTTTATCAAAACTTGGATGTATACTTGTACAAGTAGTGAGCAACAAATTGATTCATATATGTTTGCACTTCATTGTTCATTTGTACTCACTATATGCACATGTATAGCCTAGTTTTGATGACTCTCTCATTTACACTTGTTTGCCAATTTTCATGTTTTACTTCATGTATATGTATCTTGTATTCAAATCTAATAAATATACATGTATACCCATGAGTCATTTGCCTTCATGCAATTTACTTTATGGACTCTTTTTATATTTGGGATATGTATGCATATTGTTAGTTTTGGATAAATCATACATATACCTTGAAGTTTAGTTTTTAAACATAAATTTTCATGTTTTGTTTGATAAAAATGATATTCATGTTTGTTTTTTGAGCTTTATTGATTATCTTCATGGAAAATGCTAATTACATAATTTTTGTGCACTCACACTTTATTTTGCTTATTCATGACTTTATTTCATGATTATTTTTGAGCCTTATAGATTTCGAGTGTCACTTCTTGTGTATTTAGTATGTTTCATGATAGACATATATTTTGGTTTCATGTTTTTGAAGGATCTTTAACTAGTTTTTTAAAAATTACTTTTAACTAGTTATTGTTTTTCAATTGTTAGTTTATGAGTTATATACTTGATTTACATTGTTATTTTCAATTGGTATCTCAATTGATATTCATTTTGTATATACTCATACTATGTTTCTATATATGTATGCTTCATAATTTCTATCGGTATTTTCATTTTCATACATATATATGATTTATTTGTGCTTGATTAAAAATTGATTTACATATTTAAAGCACAAAATTTGTTTATGCTAAGCTTAATTCAAATCTTTATTTTCAATTAATTTCTCAATTGATATTTTAATAAGCTTATGCATTATTTCAAAATTGGTATTTTTATTGATATCAAAAATGTGCAATAAATCTTCAATTGGTATCTATTGATTGCAATTGGTATCAAAATAATTTTCAATTAGTATCAATATGATTCTATTTTGATTAATTTAAAATTTGTAATGTTTATTTACAATGATATCTTAAAATTTGACTACAATTGGTATCTTAAAATTTTTGTTTATATGATATCTTAAAATTTGATTTTTTAAGAATTCTCAAAATTTGTTTTATTGAGAAAAATTCAAAATTTATTTTAATGAGAAAATTAAAAATCTTTTGATTTGTATTGCCTATATGCAAGGAGAGCTTAACATCTCTTCTACATATAGATTCATGATGAGTGTATCTTATATTAAGGAGCTTGACAACTCTTCTTTATGCGGTACACGTGTGTAGGGGGAGCTTCACATCTCCTCTTATGCATTACATATTATGTGTTATGTGAATTATGGCTTGTCATCCCTCTTTCATGTAATGTATATGTGTAGGGAAGTTAACTTAGCGTCTTCCTCTTCATGAATGTATATCGCATATATCCTTTATTGATTTGTTTAATGTCACCCCTTTTATTGATTTTTGCTTTTGATAAAAAGGGGGAAAACATTTTGTTTTTACTTCAACCCTTTTGTTGATGATTGACAAAAAGGGGGAGAAGTATTTGAGAAGTTTTTTAGTATATATGCATGTTTTTCTTACTTTATTCATAAAGGGAGAGAAGGATTTATGTTTATGCATATATGTTTTGTATTGCAAATAGGAGAAAAAAAATTTGATGTGGTTAATGCTTGTTTATGCATATTTTATCTCCGTATTTTTGCATACATGTTTAGGTAGTTTATGTGCTTCATTGTCATATCTTATTGTTTATTGAGATGCATGAGTTAAGGGGGAGCTTCTTTGAAGCTTTACTTTAATCCATGCATATATAACTCCATGAGTTTTGTCATCATCAAAAAGGGGGAGATTGTTGGCCCAAAGGCCCATCACTCTAGTTTTGATGATGATCCACTCATGTAGTTATAGTACTAATAATCTTGAGTTTATTTAGTTTCAGATTTGTGATCAAGATCTTAGTAGGTGTGTAGCTTTAACAAACAATTTAAAGTCGAGTTTTGGAGCTAGCACGGTTTGATTCAAGAGCTTGTGCATCAAGACCACATCAAGTACTCAAGAGGAGTCTAGCTCTATGGATCGTGTTTGGACCAAGTCAAGAAGATGAGAAGACTTCAAGTGAAGACTTCAAGATCAAGACTTATGTCTAGGTTTGTTTTTATAAGATTTTATTTTTAGATAAAATGTAAAGGATAGAATAGTTGGTGGATTGCTCAAGTATATCTTATACACACACACTCTTGATTTAGATAAGTTTTTCATAAAAGAATTTTATTTTGAAAAAATACAAAAGAGTTCTCTTTTTGAAAAATACCGGTTTGGTTTTTGGTATTCATAGTATACATGTGTTGTTAACCAAAACCGTTTTAGAGCCTAATGTCAAAAACATAGATATTTCATCATGTATGTGTAGTGGATCATATCCATACACTCTATGCTTTAAAAGTTGTTTGAATATCTTGTTTTTGTATTTGGAGAAGTTTTGGAAAAACCAATTTTGGAAAAATACAGTTTTCGTTTTTAGCCAAAATTTCTAAGTTACAAAAATAGTTCAAATTATTTGTAACATGTCTTGATCTTGCTCAAGCATGTTTGATTCAAAGTATAATGTTAAAACTAATTTTGTAGATTTTTTATGATTTTATGGGATTTTATTTGAGCCAAAATGACCAAGTTTTTAATCCCAGAAATTTTCTGTACTGGCTTCTGCCGGTCGACCGGACCGGTCGACCGGGCTTGAAGTAGGTCGAACGACGTGCACAGACGTGCACGCCAGTTCTGGCTGGAGGGCCGGTCGACCGACCCGGTCGACCGCAGAGAGCTTCTGCTCTCTGGAAAGCCCCGGTCAACCGAGCCGGTCGACCGGACAGAGAGTGTGCTCTCTGTATCCAGGCCACGGTCGACCGGCCGGTCGACCGCTGGCACAATGGTCAGAAATCTGACCGTCGACCGGGCAGTCGACTGACAGGCCAATCTGGCTCCCAACGGCTAGTTTTTCTAGCTCTATAAATTAGGCATTTGGGGGCTGTTTTCTACAGGATTTTCAAGTGGTTTTTGAGCTAGTTTTTTCAACTCTTTTCAGATCTTTTCCCACTTGTTTTTAGAGCCAAATATTTTCAATCAAAAGGGGAGTTTATCAAGAGTGTTTAAAAGTGATTTTCTTGAGTTTTCCTCCTCCATTTCAATCCTTGTTTTCTCACACAACACTTGAGCTATCCATTGATTTATTCATCCTATAGGAGTGTTATTGTGAGATTGTTTTTAGGTGATCAAAGTGTTGTGATCACCAAAGACTTCATCTTGTACTTTGAGGAGGCGGACTTGCGGGTTCGCGGTGTTTCGAGTTCGTGTGTGAACTCCATTTTTGAGGTGCGGCCTCGGCGAGCTTGTGGGCTTGCCGTGTGTACGGGACTAGAGAGTCCAAGAGTTCTAGTGGGAACTCCTTGTAGGTGTTGCGGCACCGAGTGATCCGGTGAGATCGGTTTATAGTGAAAATCCTTCAAGTGTGAAGGCGGGGACGTAGAGCAAGTGTGCTCGAATCTCGAAACAAATCTCCCGTGTTTGCGATTGCTCACTCTCTATCTCTTACTCTTGTCTTTATATCTTGCATGCTTATATTGTCTTTATCTTTATATGGTTGATATATTGTGTGCTTAATTGTTATATGCTTGGGGATTGTTTGCTAACACTTGTATTCAACCAAGAGAGCCAACGCGGCACCTCAACTCTTATTTAGAGAAATCTTGAGGAGTTAGTCCAGAGCCCTTCACGGGGAATTCGGCTACACTCTTGTGTTATACTTGGTGTTTAGTGTAAAAAGTTTTAGTCTGCATTAAATAGTTTTTTAATTCCGCATTATTTGACTTTTAGATTAGCCATCACCTATTCACCCCCCTCTAGGTGATTTACAGATTGTGCTAGTTCTTCCGGCGATAATTTAGTTGATGTCGATGCTTTAAATGAAGAACTTTCTATTGTTTGTGAAAAATTATTAGAAAAATATAAAGCTTTGAAAAAGAAAAGTTTTAGACTAAATAAAGAAAATAAGGATTTAGTTTCAAATTTTAATTTGGCTTTACAAGAGAAGGTTGAGATTTCAAATGAACGTGACTCTTTGAAATCCCAACTTGAACTTGCCTTAAAAGAAAATGAAATTTTGAAAAGTAAAAACGATAGTGAAAATGTTTTGAAGAAAAATGAAGTTCTATCTTCAAAACTTGTTTTTCTTTTAAAAGAAAATGATTCTTTGAGAAACAAAATTATTTCTATTTCAAAGGAATTAGATTTAATCTCTAATGAAAATATTTCTTTGAAAAATGATATTGACTCACATGTTTGCCATGCTAGTGTAGCCTCACCATCTTGTGTTACTATAGCATGTTCCACCTCTTCTTCTATAATTGAAAATGATATAAATATTTTAAAGAAGAGTGTTGATTGTTTGGGCTCCACTTTGAGCCAATGTGTCATAAACCACACACGTTTGGAATCCATATTTCAAAAGAAACAAGTTTCGCATATCCATGCACAAAAACCACGGCATATGCATGCTCCTCACGTTCACACTCACAACACTATGTACACTCATGTGTACACTTGTACACATTGTAGACGTAAGGGCCACCTTGCTAAGTTTTGTTATGATAGAGTACGTGATGTAAATTTAGCAAATAGATTTGTTTGGATTAGAAAAGGTGCTAACCCCCATGGACCTTATAGAGTTTGGGTACCAAAGACAACTCCTATTGTATTTGATGTAGGTGTGGGATCTCACTCGATGTGAGAGTATTGGTGCCTTGAGGTGGATGCGTTCCGAGCTTAATGGTGACTATTTGGATGTATCACTTTCAAGAGAAGTTTGGAGGGAGAACCACCTTGGTTTGGAGCCTAGATATTTGCCCTCATGATTTTTAGTAACGATCTCTAAACTCCAATCTAGTTTACATGCTTTCATAATTAATTTTTAGCATGTTTTTATATTTCATGATTATTACGTTAAATGTCATGAAATTTAGATTAGTGATATACATGTATAGCATTTGAGATACACCCATGTTTATATGGACCCATATTTTGTGCTCTCATTATAGTTTAGCTATTGTGTATATCATAGCTCTAATAACATGTGTATTTACCTAATGATCATATTGATTTATGTTTTCGTTTTATGCTTCATGTTTTGATTACATGTTTAGATGTAATTTTTCATTAAAACTTGTGCATATGCTTGTACAACTAATGAGCAACAAATTGATTATTATATGTTTGTGCTTGATTGCTCATTTGTACCCATTAGATGTACTAGTATAGCCTAGTTTTGATGATTCATACATTTTGACTTGTATTCCCTATTTTGTATATGTTTTCATTGATATGTGTTTAGCTTCATGTATATGTTAATTTTATCAAAACTATTGGATATACATGTATAACCTTGAGTCATTTGCCTTTCATGCAAAATCTCTTTATAGACTCAATTGTGTTTGGATATGTATGTATACCTTTAGTTTTGATAAATCATACATATACCTTGAAGGATTCTTAGTTTTGATGATTTTCATGTTTTTGGTAAGGAATTTCACATTGAGTCTTATTGCCTATTTTCATGATTATGTTTTTCACATAACTCTTATACACTCACTTCACTTAATGTTTTCTCATGATTTTATTTTTCTAAGTATTATATGTGCTATATAGACTTTAAGTGTCATTGGTTGAGTGATTTTCATGTTTCATGGATATCTTCTTATTTTATTCCTTACTTGAATGATTTCGTACTAGTTTTTCAAATTTATCATAAAACTAGTTAAGTTATTCTACATTTGGAAGAGTTTTCAATTATTCTAAACTATTTTCAAACTTATTTTTGAAAACCCTTCCATCGAAGGGTGATTGGATGGGCGACCATGCCTTGTATGCTCATATTGAAAATCAATTTTAACATGTGCATGAATAGGGAGGTCTTTATGAGTTATACACTTAATTCTCATTGTGTTTTCAATTGAT
Source organism: Agave tequilana (assembly GCA_038442645.1). Classification (NCBI taxonomy): domain Eukaryota; kingdom Viridiplantae; phylum Streptophyta; class Magnoliopsida; order Asparagales; family Asparagaceae; genus Agave; species Agave tequilana. The sequence goes on from JAVJIF010010658.1 coordinate 46,125, forward strand.
ATCACAATTGACATTTATTTTGTATACTCATATTTGTTTCTATATATGTATGCTTCAACTTCAAATAGTATCAATTTCGATTGGCATTTAATTTTTCATACATATATATGTATTTTTGATTGTGCTTACTATATCTTTATATCTTTGAGCATAAATTTTGCCATGCTAAGCTTGATTTAGTCCTTAATGACAATTATTTTTTATATTGGTATCTTATATAAGCTTATGTATCGTTTTCATGAGTATTTCATAAAGGGGGAGAAAATTCATATTTTACCTTTCAATCGGTTTTGTTTACTATTGGTATCTTACTCCCACTCTTTATGTTAAAAAATGATATCTTAGTTTTCATTTGGTTTCCTATGCTCCTAATGAAAATTATTTTCAATTGGTATATGTTTTATTTTCAATATTGGTATCAAGAATATTAAATTGATATTATTCTCTATTTGGTATCTCTATTTCAAAATGATTTTAGTGTTTAACCAAAAAGATTGGTTTATGTTTTCATTGGTATCAAAAGTGCAAAATATTCTCAAGTGGTACTAATTTTTATAATTGGTATCAAGATTTTCTATATATTTATATCTTTCAATTGGTATCAAAATTTTTTTGGTATCTTCAAAATATTTTGTTTATTTTCAATTGGTGTCATAAATTGGTATCATGATGTTTTGATGTATACCTTCATACTAAATTGATATATTTTTCAATTGGTATCATAATGTTTTGATGTATATTGCTTATATGCAAGGGAAGCTTAACATCTTCTCTATATATTAATTCATGTTGAGTGTATGTCATATTGAAGTGATTGACTTTTCTTTGGTATGTAGTGCACGTGTGTAGTAGGAGCTTCATATCTCCTTTTATACATTGCTTATTATACTTTATTTTGTTAGGCTTTAGTCATCTCTTTTCATATAAATACATGTATGCAGGGGGAGTTAACTTCACGTCTCTCCTCTTCATGAATATATATATCATATATACCTTTATTGTTTTTATTTATACAAAAAGGGAGAAAAAATATTATTTATGCCCTTTGTTGTTTGTACCCCTTTGTTGATGCATTAACAAAAAGGGGGAGAGATATTTTGGAGTTTGATATATGCATGTTTACTTCATGTTTAAATATGTATGTTTGTTTAAATTTGTTATTTCTTACCATTGGTATATCAAGAGCATCTTTTGTTGGTATCAAGAGCTTTTGTTGGTATCAAGAGCAACATTTTTTTTAAGAACATTTTTATTTTAAAATTGGTGTCAAGAGCATGTTTATTTCTTGGTATCAAGGATCATGTTTGTTTCATTTCCTTATTTTATGCATGTTTATGCATATCTATATTGAGCATTCATTGCATATCTTTATTGTTTATTGCTATGCATGAGTTAAGGGGGAGCTTATATGAAGCTTAACTTTAATCCATGCATATATAACTCCATGAGTTTTGTCATCATCAAAAAGGAGATTGTTGGATCAGAGGCCCTTCACTCTGGTTTTGATGATGATTAACTCATGTAGTTATAGTTTACTAATAATCTTGTGATATTTAGTTTCAGATATTTGATCAAGATATTAGTAGGTGATTAGCTTCAATAAAGGTGTTTTGGAGCTTTCACATGGTGATTCAAGAGCTCGAGCATGAAGTTCACATCTAGCACTCGGTTGGAGTCAAGCTCGGTGGATCACATTTAGATCGAGTCGACTTGGAGACGGAGTTCTACAAGAAGACCTCGGTTTGTTTAGTTTAGTTATGTTTAGATCTTGTGTAAAGATTAAATAGTGTTGATATACTCAAGTTCACGATACACACACACTTGTCTTAAGTTTATTGGTTTTTAGTTTTCGGTTTAACCAATATTTGATTTCATGTCAAAAATATAGATATAATATCTTTCATGTATATTGGATTCTATCCATATACAATATGCTTCAAAGTTGTTGAAATATCATGTTTTTGTATTTACATGTGTTTTAGAAAAACGGATTTCCATTTCAAAAATTCAAGTTTTGAAAAATACGAATTTTGGTTTAAGATAAAATTTCAAGTACAAAAATGTTTCAAATTGTTTGTGATATGTGTTGAATTTTTGTCACACATGTTTGTATTTCAAAGATCTAATAAGAACTGATTTTTGTGAAATTTAAGTGATTTTATGGGATTTAATCAAAGATAAAAACTCAAGTTTTTAATCCCTAAAAATTGGACCTGGCTGTCTGCCGGTCGACCGGATCGGTTGACCGTAGCAAAAGTTGGTCGACCAGTCCAATCGACCGACATGCACAGGACGTACACGCAGCCTGGGCTGGTGGGCGGTCGACCGTCCAAAGAGCTCTGCTCTCTGGAAATGGCCCTGGTCGACCAGCCAGTCGACCGGCAGAGAGCTGATGCTCTCTGTATCCAGTCCCGGTCGACCACCCTATCCAGTCCCGGTCGACCGGGCGGTCAACCGGAGGCGCAACGATCAGAAATCTGACCATTAGGCCGGTCGACGGGGCGGTCGACCGGAAGGGCAAAACTGCCCTTTCCTGCTGCCAACGGGCAGAATTCTTTTGGGCTATAAATACCCAATTGCTTGAGCTGTTTTAAATAAGTTTTTAGATAGCAAAATTTTCAATCTTTACAAGTGTTTTACAGCAAGTTTTTTAAAGAGTTTTGGGCTTAAAGATTTGATCTTTATTTTGTTTTAAAGGGTTGGAAAAATCAAAGAAAAGAAAAGTCTTTGGGAATTGATTTGATCTTCATTTACATTTCTATCTAGAGTTTTTCCCTAAAGTTTTTCTTTGTGTTTTTGTTTTCCAAACTCTTTATTTTCTCACACTTGAGCTATCTATCTATCCTATCTATTAGGATCATTATTTTGTGGGAAAACTAGTTTATGGTTAAGAGAAACCACCAAGTACTGTAACCCTCCTTACTTTGTGACATCCCTCTAGTGAGAGGTGATTGTATTGATATCCCTCTTGTGAGCGGTAATTGTGGAGGTTGTGTTAGAATCTCTCAAGTGTGAGATGATTGTTATTGATGTTGGCTTAGAGTCTAATCCCTCAGTGAGAGGTTGATTGTAGTTTTGGCTAAGTGCCTAACCCTCTAAGTGTAGTAGTGTTTTGTGTTGTGCCTTACCTCTAGTGAGAGGTTGTATTTGTTGAGAGAGGAGTTGTGTACTCCCAAATTATATTTACTAAAATCCTCAGTGGAGGTTCCCTGTGTGGAAAGTCCTGTGTGGACAAGTTAGTGGAAATTCTTCTATGTGAAGGCAGGGACGTAGAGCTGGCTCGAACCTCGAAACATATCCTTGTGTTTGTGTTTGATCCACTTTCTCTAACTCTCTCTCTTGTTTACCTTGCATTGATTCATAATGTCATATCATTCATATATGCTTGATTTGTTTGTGCGCCTCACTTGTGTTCGACCAAGAGAGCTTCATATAGCACCTCAACTCTTATTTAGAGGAATTTAGAGCAGATAGTCCAGAGCCCTTCACCGAGAATTCAGCTACACTCTTTGGTTACACTAAGTGTGTTGCATTTAGTTTTTAATTTCACATTATTTGTTATTAGATTAGCCTTACACCTATTCACCCCCTCTAGGTGTACTTTCAATCTTTATTGAAAACAAAGAAGAAAATACAAGAGTTATAAGAAGATCTCTCTCACCACTCTCAATGGTGGAAATCTGAAATTTTTTTGAATTCTTGACACTTCTTGACACATCTTCAAAAGGCCACTCCAAGGGATTTATATAGGCATCTATGGTGATCCTAATCCTTCACAAACTCCAATAACTAAATCAGCACCGCCTCAAAGAAATAGGAAACCCGTATCCAAGCCAAAATAGGAAATAGTATCGTATTAGGAAACTGCAGGAACCTGTATTAGTCGATTAGGGCAAATCACTAGTCGACTAATACCCAGTATTAGTCAACTACACCCAAAATCTAGTCGACTACTGTAATGCAATCTGAAAATTTAACTTTCTGTTGCAGGGCCTAGTCGACTATACCAAAGTATTAGTCGACTAGCTCATGACCTAGTCGACTAATAAGACCTATTAGTCGACTAATAACATGCACGATGTTTGTACATGTCCGTGCTTAATTTGTGAAGCTTGTAACACCTCCATCTGGACCTGAATTCTTCTCTAATGAATATGAGGCACTCCAAATACTAACAAAGTGTAGTCTGAATATATGGCACATAACGGTCCCAGTATAATAAATCCTCAATTTACATAACATCCATTTAAACCGACCGATTATTAAAATCATTTCCAATTTCTTAAAATTTCAGCAGCACCTCTCTTGTAATTTATAGTCGGATATGATATCCAATACAAATATGATAATTTCGGCTAACATCAGCCTACTTATTCTCAATCCAATCATATAACTGAACTCAAAATCATTCAGGCAATCATAAAGATGTTTCGGCTTGACATCGCCTACTTATGGAGAAACATAACAACATAAGCTCTAGAGTACTCCTCTCGGCATCTATAAAAATTCAGAAATGATAAATTTCCACCTGTCACGATCACCATATTGATAATACGCTTCTTGATATCACAACCCAATAAATTATATCACAACCCAATAAAATATATCTCAAATGCCAACTTGAAATAAAACTACTACAACAGTTCTCTACATATATATATGTACAAGATTAACCATCTATCCCATGACCAACATGTATCATCACCAGCACAATTGTTCCAGACGTACAAAGATTGGATTGATTCAGGACGAACCCCGCACAGCATAACCCTGATCCCTGTCTCAAAGCAACCTGCAATATACCAGTCTGTGGGAGAGTGAGCTCGATAGCTCAGTGAGTAGGGTAGGAATCAAACAAGAAATGATAATATATCAATGAGAAGTATGAATATTCAAGTAATAAGAGAAATCTAAAATAGTAAGAAGGCAAAGAATCAGAGACCTCCCATGGTTTAATAATTAAGACCCCAGTCTCTAAAATTTCTGGGGACGATCAGACTTTTATAATCGTACCTCTCAATTCCTTTCTTAGATTTCATCTTTCCGTGTGATAAGATTTATGAGTTACATAAAATAAATTTTCTCGTCTTATGTGTACATAGTGTGTGTTACTCACGTGTTTTGTATTCCACGCTATAATACACCAACCCTTATAGTTATGCCATAAACCTAGTTTATGTATTCGGATAACACATACATCACAAGTCATACTTGTATAACATATAATCGTATCATACTTCTTATAATACAATATCGCATCACACTTTATGTAATGCGTGGATTAACCTGTACACTTTCACACAATTTACAGTATTTCATTTCAATCAGTTAAATCTGTATTCTGATTTTTTCATTATCATATACGATAACACATCCAACATACCCCTAGTCTCACACGTACACATATGTATCACACATAGTCATTCATTCTCAATCATTTGTAAAGATACAATTATATGTATATCATAGCACCGTCTTCGCACTTTGCCCGTGCAATACGGGTCCCTTCCTCCCAATATGATATATAGCATCGTCTTCGCACTCCGCCCATGCAATACGGGTCCTTTCCTCCGTAAGACAATGTTGTTGGCCCGGAGGCCTTCCTCTCTAGTTTTGATGATGATTAACTCATGTAGTTATATTTACTAATAATCTTGTGATTTTAGTTTCAGATCATGTAACAAGATATTGATTGGTGATTGCTTCAAAAAGAGGAATTTGGAAGCCTACACTTGGTGATTCCCGTGCCCGAGCATCAAGATCATACCTTTGCACTCAGTGGATCACGTTTGGAACCAAGCCGACTTGAAGATTGAAGATCATCAAGAAGACTTAGGTATCCTAGTGTTTAGTGTGTTTAGATCCATTTGTAAAGCTTAGTATAGTTGATATGCTCAAGTGCACAACACACACGTTTTTATGTTTGGTTATGGCTTTTCGGTTTTTAGTTTAACCGATATTTGTTTTTATGAATAGTTGATCAAAACAAGTTTACATGGTTTATATGTATAGTAGATGTATTCTAATTATACATGCATGCTTAAACTTCTTATACAAACTTATTTTGACTTTCCTATTCATGTGTTGAAAAATCAAAGTTTGATAAAATACAAGTTTTGGTTTTTGGTAAAAATGATAAAACACAAAAATAGTTTCATATGCTTGATAATTGAGTTAAAATGTTTATCACATGTTTATGTATCAATGCAAAATGATAAAACTATTTTTGGGTATTTTTACAAAGACTTAAAAGATTTTTAGAAATATTTTTAACATGTGTTTCTGACCCAGGACGGTGGCTGACAGGCCAGGTCGGCTGACCGCACGGTCGACCGCACCAAGGGTCGGTCGACCTTGCGGTCGACCGACGTGCACAGAGCTGTGCATGTCTGGCAGCACAGTGGGCCGGCCGACCGAGCGGTCGACCGGACCAGAGAGCTCTACTCTCTGTATCTGGGCGGTCGGCCGTGCGGTCGACCGGGATTGCCCAACGGTCATATTTCTGACCGTTAGCGGTCGGCCGGCCGGCCAACCGCAAGCCTGTCAGGCTGCCAGATCAGCCTAACGGCTAGTCTTCTGTTGGGCCTATATAAACCCCATTTCTTTGGGATTTTGGCCAAGATTTTTAGAGCTAATTTTTCCCCATTCACTGGTTTTAAAAAGAAGTTTTCAAAAGAGTTTAAAGAGCAAAAAGATTCATCTTGTTTGTTTTTAAGTGTTTGTTATTTTCAAAGAAAATAGGTTTTTGGGAAATTGGTTTATTGTTCTTCATTTCTATATCTATTTGGTACTTTCCCAAGAGTATTTCTTTGATCAAAACACTTAGTTTTTCCATACTTGAGCTATCATTTATCCTATTCTATTAGGATCTTGTTTTGTGAAAAAGTGAAAAGAGAGATTGTTTGAGGTTGTTGTAGCCTCCAAGTTGTACACCCTTGCTTTTGTTGTATCCCTCTTTGGTAGAGGTTGATCCGGTGATTGGTTTACTCCCTCTTTGGTAGAGGTTGAGTTGGTTGGTTTGCTCCCTCTAGTGAGAGGTGGAGTTTGGTTTGTAAACCCTCTTCGGTAGAGGTGTTAGTTGTTGTTGTTTGGCTACGGGCCTACCCCTCGGTTGTGAGGCGGTGTTTGAGAGAGGAGTTCGGTACTCTCTTTGTTGTAACAAATCCTCCTCGGTAGAGGTTCCCTCGGTGGGAGATAGTGGATTGGAAATCCTTCACGGTGGTAAAGGCGGGGATGTAGAGCTAGGGGCTCGAACCTCGAAACATATCCTTGTGTTTGTGTTTGATCCATTGTCTCTCTATCTCTCTCTCTTTTAATTGTGCAAAGCATCTTTCATTTCATATCATTCATATTGCTTGTGATGTCCTTGCATTGATTCATATTGCTTATTCATTATATGCTTGGCTTGCTTGTGTGTGTGCCTCACTTATACTAAACCACAAGAGCTTCATATAGCATCTCAACCCATATTTAGGGGAATCAAGAGGAGTTAGTCCAGAGCCCTTCACGGGGAATTCGGCTACACTTGTTGGTTGTATTAAGTGTGTTGCAATATTTGTTTAAGCATCCGCATTTAGCGCATTTAGTTTCTAGATTAGCATTTACACCTATTCACACCCCCCTCTAGGTGTTTTTCAAATGTGTGTGTGTGTATATATATATATATATATATATATATATATATATATATATATATATATATATATATATATATATATATATATATATATATATATATATAATATATATATATATATATATATATATATATATATATAATACACACAATATCAGCGCATCCAATTCCATAAGATCCATACATCATGCACATCATTTCATGTATAAAAGTAATCATACTCTCAATTAGTATTTATCTGTTAGATTGTATTCTTATAGGAATATTCACACAAATTGCTTAATCAGAACATGTCACCCATGTATATTATGTACATAAATCAAGTGATATACACCCATCATATTCATACCAATCATAATGATTTCTATTCAGAATGTACATGTCATTGCCCTTGTACACTGACTGAATTTTCCTGCACACAAAAATATAGTATTTTAGAATATGATGTGCAAGTCTCAGTTCTAATCCGCGGTAGCAGGGCTATGCGGGTCGTGATCCTCAAGGAGAGACTGCGATGGAAGCGTTAAGAAAGTTATCTCTAAAAATTATCTTTTATTATTAAATAGTTAGAAAGGAAGTGGTATTTACAATGGGTGGTAGAAAAGAATATGGAGAAGTTGGGATTTAATCTACAAAAAGAAAAGAAAAGAAAAGAAACTTACCTCTTTAGTCTGCTTACCGTTTGAAACCGTTGCGATGATTTACCTTTTCTTGGAAGGCGTACAAGCATAGCGTATAGGATCGTCCGCCTTCCTAACTATGAAATAAAAGCAACTTTGAAGACCTGTTCATCGCCATAGGCCATCAAGGGCTCTTCCTCGGCTAGGTATTCTCGAAGCAGTTGGTTCTCATGGTGGGCAAGACATTAGAGAACAAATAGAAGGAAGTAAATACTGAGATACACAAGATTAAATAAGAAGAAAAGAAAATAAAACAATACAAAAATAAAAGCAAACCTCGATTTGATTATTAAACAATGGTGGAAAAATAGAACTTACACCGACTGTCACCATCAGTACAAGTAGATCCCTTCCTCCATGAATACATCATCTCCTCTCAGTTTTTACAAAAAGAAAATAGAAATTTACAATGGAGGAAATAAAATCTAACCTAGAAGAAGAAAAACCTAAAAACCCTAGCTTTTGGCCCTTGGCTCGCCTCTGGACCACTCTGTACGTTGCACTGCAGGGGGTATTTATAGGTGCAGAAGGTAGAGGAGTCCCGGATGAAGTTGCCCACGAAAATTGGTTTCTGGATAAGCTCAAAGTGCCGCGGAATCTTGGATTTTGCCGCGGATTTGCGGCATTTTTTGTGGAATCTGGCCACGCGCTTTGGCGCGTGGCCTCACCTGGTCCGTCCATCTGGGCGCTTGCTTCTGGAAGTATGATCCTGGCTCTCCATATTGGGATTTCGAGATAACTTAGAAATCAAGTTACCTTGATCTCAATTATCCCAAATCTTTTATCACGAATTTCCTTCTTATCTTGGCTTTTATGCTCATCCTGCAAGAGTTTAGGGTTGGGTAGAATTCTATCCTTCCCTCATCTTTGATATTTGCAACTTTAGCCCTTGTATATTTGCACTTTGACAATCTGATATTTGCACTTTGACTCTTGGGCTTCAAATATGGGCTTGGATCTGGGCTTTTGGGCTCTTTAAGCTTTATTTATTGTTAAAATAATAATTCGAGGCCTGCACACAATAAATTACAAATTATTAATAAATGTGCAGAATTAAATGAATAAATATGAAAATGTGATGGTAAATATGATGATAAAAATGCACTTTTGACTACCAATCACACCCCCACACTTATCTTTTGCTCGTCCTCGAGTAAAAACAAAGAAAAAGAAAAAGTTAATCTAACCTAACTCACTTTCGTAGGAATCACGATTGCACTTAGCACGTGCAACAAGCCGTTAAACCTCTAGGTTACCCTAGAGGACGAGTGTTGTCTCGTGAGGGTTTTCAGCGGATTACACCCACAAAATCCATAAAAAGAAAAATATTTGAATTATATTTGAAGAGACTAAGTAGTCTATAAGTTTTAGGATCCTCATTTTTATTCATTCTTTAAACTTAGTCTTAATAAAGTTAACTGTTTTCCATTTTAGGTAAGAATTAAAATTGAATTTCTAATATAGTCTTTTTCGTTACCAAAAATCATATGCATCCTTATGTTTTTACTAGGAATTCCTTAACTTGGACTCTCATGCCTCTTTAATTTTTTTTTTCTCTTCCTTTTTTTTTTTTTTTTTTAATATGTATAACTCATCTAATTTTCTTTCGTGTAAGCATCAAGGCTTCTTGAGGCCCTCATACTTAACTAATTGACTCTTAGATGTGTTAATACATATCTCATATTCTTAGTTTTATTAGGCTTTCTAATCCACCCATGTAGCGAATTTAAAATCGATGACTCCCAAACCGGTTGGCTTTAGGGCACCAGGTGAGAAAACACCCCGCGGACTCAAATTCGAGTGAACTAGGCCCCAAAACTAAGGACTTTATTTTATTTATTCACCTTTAGGCATAAATACTTATGCTTCTTGAGGCACATGTATCAGCTTAATTGGTGATTTTTTTTTTTTTATATGAGGCACAAGGTCTTTGTCTTAGAATCCTAGATATGCATTTGGTATGCATATTTCATTAAGGTAAAAATCAAGACTAATTACTTATTCAATTTCTCCTCCTATACCTAAAATTTAAACAATTTATTTATTTTGACCAAGTTTTTAGAAATCCTAATCATGATTTTCCTAATCCTTAAAACTAACTTAGGTTTCTTTCAAAAAATAAGTCAAAATACTTTCTTTTTATAACATTTTTTTTTAAAAAAAAAAAATTTCAGATTTTTTTTTTTTTAAAGCAAATTTTGTTAGTGTCTACTTATGTTAGTATGTTAGTAAAGCCCACCCCCACACTTATCTCATGCATTGTCCTCAATGTATGAATGAATGCATATATGCATGAAACAGAACAAGGGAAGGCGGAAGTTACCTTAGGGTGGTGATTCCGGAGGTGGTCTAATTGGTCCACGAAATGCGGCCAATCAAGATAACAAATAATTTGGTGAAACCCACCAGAAATTTTCCTTACATAACCCACTAAAATATATATATAATCATTTTTAGTATTTTCACCCCATCAAATTTCCAAATTTCATAATAAATTTCATAGTTAATTGTCTCAACCTCCTTGTCCCAAAATGGAGTATGAAAAGATGGAATTATTGACTTGGACAATATAGGTGCGGGAACAAATACCGACTCAGGGAAAATGCTCAAATCAAGTAAGGGCTCAGGAGTCGGGCTAGGTTCAAGAATTGGGTCCAAGTCAAGAAATTGAAACTCAAGTCCACAATCTTCTTCTCACAATGGAATGTGACCTAATATGGGTGATATCTCTTTACTTCCAATATTAAGGAATTCTAGCTCATCGCCATACAATTCTTCAAAACTAAGGTCAACATCTTCCGTCAGAATTGTACAATCAGTTTCAGAAGTAAAGAGATTGTGAGAATCTAGGTCAAGTTCAATATGATCATCTAAAATGGGTGATTCAATTTCATAATGAATTGGAATAGGATCCAATGTTGACTCGGGAGAAGTGAAATCAGGTGGAGACACTGGAGTCATTATTGGATCAGGAAATAAAATTGAATCATCAAGTGGGAGATCATGATCATATTCATGCTCAAGTTCTATTTCACGAAAGGAAAAACTTGCCAAATTATCAAGAATTGGAGTTTCGGCAAGTTCAGATGATGGCACTGAAATAGAATCTTGTTGTCCAAAGCAACTTGGTTCGTCGGCTCTAAGAGAGTGGTCAGCGATATCAGAATTTGCCGAACTGTAAGAACGCAAAGATTGAACCATCATATCTAAATCATGCTCGCGAGCTAATCTAGCCTGAGTCATGGCTTCAAGCCTCTTTTGGAATTGGATTTGGAAAGAGGAAGTGAGATCGTGATGAAGTTGTGAGTCGGTGGACTCACGCATCATCATGTCTAAGATTGATGGTAGTTGTTTCTTGGACTCGTGCATACTCATCATTTCCCCGATAGATGGTTTTCTATTCTGAATGGGTGGATCTGAGTATGAATCTTGGAAAGAATGTGGACTAGATGGATATGGAGGACAATTTGGTTGAGAATTAAACTCGGGGACTCGAAACCCCATGAACTCTGTGACGAGTTGAAATTATTATGGAAATTATAGTCATAAGATGGGGGGTGTGGGTTATATTCATTCGGATAAGACCATTCCGGCACACTAGATTGGTCAAAGTTAGGGTATGCCGGGTTGGTAATATCCGAATAATAGTTAGGGGTGTAATATGGATTAAAATTGGAATTATTCTTATATGCCATATCACACCAACACAAACACAACAAACAAAAAAAAGAAAAATTCTAACCTAAGTTAGGGTAGACCTATGACCTAGACGACTCCTAACTGGTTAGACCGTCCACAGGAGGTTGGGTGCAGATTTTGACCACGAGTTAATCAGCCAGGTCAGGGCAAGAGTGGTGGGAGGTTTTCCGTCAAAGACGTTCCTTAATTAAATAACCACCAATCTTCGGGCTTTCGGCCCTCAATCCCTTTCCTAGACACTGATTTGGCAAGAGTGAACTTCCAGTACTGTTCCCCCTTAGGATAATCTCCTATTGAGTCCGAGATGTCCCTAGGGCCAACGTCTATTCTTTTTTCGTTAGGCTTGGGTTAGTGAGTGCTTGGGATATGATTTTTGGGCTAAGGAAGGGTGATGAAATTCCCACCTTATCTTGTTAATGGGTTATGCCCTTAAGATGAATTAGTGCAAGTGTACAAGATAAATAGATAAGAATCACTCAAAGCAGAAAATCAACCAAGAGATGAGTCCTATTCTACATGCAATGCGTACGTACCTTGCTCCAACACTCTTCAACAGTAAAATAAAGTAATTGAAAAGACACGTGCCTAATATGCAAACGTCTAATCAATTTTTATTTTTAACAACAAATAATTTACTGTTGAATTAATTAGCAGTTGCAGAGTGATCACAGAGAAATATAATCACAGCAGAAATCAGAATTTTGCAATGCAGAGCAACCTGCAGAAAAGCAGGTTAGTAGTTCACTACTATTGCCGCGGAATCGCGGCTTTTGCCGCGGATCCGCGGCAAATTAGTAGGTCCAGGTGCTCTGCCTTCGAGGGCAGAGGGCCTGGATTGCTGTATGTCCTTGCTGCTGCTCTGTTTTTGTTTCCTGTACTCTGTACCTGCAACAGAAAAGAATAAAGAATTAGTTAAAAATTAAATTTTTTTTATTAGAGAATAACTTACCGTCCCTCCCCGGCAACGGCGCCAATTTGTTGACTGAATTTTCCTGCACACAAAAATATAGTATTTTAGAATATGATGTGCAAGTCTCAGTTCTAATCCGCGGTAGCAGGGCTATGCGGGTCGTGATCCTCAAGGAGGGACTGCGATGGAAGCGTTAAGAAAGTTATCTCTAAAAATTATCTTTTTATTATTAAATAGTTAGAAAGGAAGTGGTATTTACAATGGGTGGTAGAAAAGAATATGGAGAAGTTGGGATTTAATCTACAAAAAGAAAAGAAAAGAAAAGAAACTTACCTCTTTAGTCTGCTTACCGTTTGAACCGTTGCGATGATTTACCTTTTCTTGGAAGGCGTACAAGCATAGCGTATAGGATCGTCCGCCTTCCTAACTATGAAATAAAAGCAACTTTGAAGACCTGTTCATCGCCATAGGCCATCAAGGGCTCTTCCTCGGCTAGGTATTCTCGAAGCAGTTGGTTCTCATGGTGGGCAAGACATTAGAGAACAAATAGAAGGAAGTAAATACTGAGATACACAAGATTAAATAAGAAGAAAAGAAAATAAAACAATACAAAAATAAAAGCAAACCTCGATTTGATTATTAAACAATGGTGGAAAAATAGAACTTACACCGACTGTCACCATCAGTACAAGTAGATCCCTTCCTCCATGAATACATCATCTCCTCTCAGTTTTTACAAAAAGAAAATAGAAATTTACAATGGAGGAAATAAAATCTAACCTAGAAGAAGAAAAACCTAAAAACCCTAGCTTTTGGCCCTTGGCTCGCCTCTGGACCACTCTGTACGTTGCACTGCAGGGGGTATTTATAGGTGCAGAAGGTAGAGGAGTCCCGGATGAAGTTGCCCACGAAAATTGGTTTCTGGATAAGCTCAAAGTGCCGCGGAATCTTGGATTTTGCCGCGGATTTGCGGCATTTTTGTGGAATCTGGCCACGCGCTTTGGCGCGTGGCCTCACCTGGTCCGTCCATCTGGGCGCTTGCTTGTGGAAGTATGATCCTGGCTCTCCATATTGGGATTTCGAGATAACTTAGAAATCAAGTTACCTTGATCTCAATTATCCCAAATCTTTTATCACGAATTTCCTTCTTATCTTTGGCTTTTATGCTCATCCTGCAAGAGTTTATGGTTGGGTAGAATTCTATCCTTCCCTCATCTTTGATATTTGCAACTTTAGCCCTTATATATTTGCACTTTGACAATCTGATATTTGTACTTTGACTCTTGGGCTTCAAATATGGGCTTGGATCTGGGCTTTTGGGCTCTTTAAGCTTTATTTATTGTTAAAATAATAATTCAAGGCCTGCACACAATAAATTACAAATTATTAATAAATGTGCAGAATTAAATGAATAAATATGAAAATGTGATGGTAAATATGATGATAAAAATGCACTTTTGACTACCAATCATACACCATATTCCAAAATTCTATATTAAATGCAACACTTATTATAAAAGATGTGTTCAATTCTAAGCCTGCCTTACTATCCCTTTCATGGTGAATATAAATTAAATATTGGTTCAGTGTCTAATACTCGCAAGACTATCCACGTTTAGTGTAACTACCAATTTACCGCAATAGACACTCTTTTGACCATAAGATGGTGAAGCTATCCCTTTTTCCTTGTAACATTGTATATGAGTGTATATATATAATATGGGTACTTTCTATGTGATGCTCTAAATCGATTTTCAATAGAAGAACGATCATGTTCACAAGGTTTTACATATACATAGCAACCATAGATAGGAACATATGTATATATGTCGAATACCCATATTTCCCACTTTCAAATCTTCTTTTACGGGATTTCTAAACATCCATTATTACGCCCACTCAATTTGGTCATCATCTCAGATAATCAGTTTATCCCCTTTAACTAGAATAATTTAAAACGTCACAATTACTGTTTAACCCATGGCATATTTCAAGACATTATACTCGAAAAGAAAGGGGACTTAATAAGAATTGATAAGATATAATACATATGATTGAAAGTAATCATTTCAAGTATGTCTTAAGTTTGGTTACCTTATGGGGCATACATTATCTGTATGCAAAGGTATTACTTGCTCAAAGATTCTGGCGAGACGGATGGGTAAGTTGAGACTATAAGGAGAAGCGAATGTCTCACACATGCTTGTTAATTGGAATACAACTTTCTTGATTTAACGTACAAGTTAATAAGGCCTAACAATCTGTTATTACTTATATTCCTTTGACAGGATGTAAATAATGTGGTCGCAATTAGGGTTATATATATCTATAACAACTATTCTCACTTATTCATGGATTGAGTTGAGACTGTTTGGATTCCCGTCAGTACTGATCTTGATACTACCAATCCTATCACTCTGATTTCCCAATTTTTGATATTACAATAAGAAAATCTTTCCTTTCAATTAGTATCCATGTTCACTCATCTATTAGTTTATTGCAAATATAATTTAGTGATGACCGTTAACTGGTCTATTTATCAGTTAATTAAAATTGATAGGACTATCATATTCACCAGTAACTTTCGGAGTCTCAAAAATTTCCACTGATTATATGCCAATAAATACTCTATTCATAGTCCAGTTTACTAGGCCACGGAAGGGATTATGTGTTAGGGTGAAATGTCTTTTGGAGTCCATAACACAATAATTCCCTATTTCTAGTAAAGTTAAAGCAAATTTGAGTCTGAGGATAATTGTCAACAAACCGAGTGTACATGCAACACCGTTAATGAGACATTATTATAAAGGGTCAATACTTTAATAAATAGGTATGATACACCCGTGTTCATAACATGCGCTACTGAAAGAAATGTGTTTAGTGCTAAACTCAGCACAACATGCCTACATATAAATTCCAATAACTTTCACATAGATCCCACCTAAATATGTTTCATCGGATCTGACTTCCCTAACAATCAAAGATGTTTTTATTGTAACACCTATTTTTGATATAAGAATAAGACACAGAGACTTCCATTAAAATTTAGACTTACTGATCTTTCTAACGATATATTATATGACCAGCTTAATTCGCACGAACAGCCCTAATAAACAGAAAATCTTTTAGACATTCAAAATTCTGCAACTTGGTACTTTCGACTAGTTGTCATGTTTCAGCGATAATTCTCAGCACAGACCTTTGATTAGGACACCGTAAGAGCCGTTAAAAAATAGACTCGATTTGATTTCCATCGGTATATCACATGACCTATTTCCTTTTAAATATCCTTACAAAAGAAGCCCCAAGTTTCAGGTTTCAGATCTAGACAGACTTTAACAGCTTTGTATTACTATTTCAAAAGTGCTTTGAACTAAACAAATTCTCAACTTTTCCTTTTATTTCTTCATCTAAATTAGATCATAAGTAAGTTATGAACATAAGTATTTAGAATTTTGATCATGAGAAATTTTTATAAGAACATTCATAATTCTATCACTACTTAATTTATCATTATCCCATCTTTAAACCACCTCCAACTTCATAGTTTAAATCATATTATAAAAATTCTTTTTATCTCACTAACATCACCAAGATCAAATTTTGATTTGATTTCATAGTTATTATGTAAGAATGGCAAGAGGCTCAACCATCACAAGTGTAAGAAGCTTCAAGAATCTCAATCTACACTAATGGTTAGGAGAGATTTATAAACTTGATCTCACTCATCTGTAACGGTCCCAGAATTTATTATACTAATTTGACTCTTAGGATTAATCTTGTCTTCTAATAATACATTGATCGTTACTTGAACTTTTAATATAATGTCACTCAAAATTTCGACTTAACCTCGCCTACTTAAAGATAACCAATACCAACCTCAGATTTCACAAGACATAATCAAATACATAATACAAGAGAGTATGTTTCTTGATAAAAATCAAACCAACTCAAAACCATAACCCTTCTTTGAACACTATGCTTTCACATAGGGTTATTAGTTTGTCGCCAAGAGGCTAAGTTGCATATAATTAAAAGATTGTTACATAACCACAAGAAAAAGTTCTACAATAAGACAAGAATTAGCAACACCTAGCAAGTTAATCATACATTAGTCCAATAATTATTTTAAGAATTTGATTCAATTTAAGAAGGAACAATATTGTTCAAAAATTTATCTCACATATCTCTCAAATGAAAGTTTCATCACCATCAAAGTAAAATGTGAGATTGAAATTTCAAGGTTTGAGATCTAAACCAAATCTAAAAATTTATAGACTCCATCACTACATGATATACCCTATCATGCAACCTCTTTACCCATCAATTATATGAAATTGGATTTAATCATTAATCCCAAGATCAAAATTAGGCCACTACATACTTTAATAGGTCATGAAATTTCAAAGAAAAGTTAGATGAATAGATCAAGAGAAAGTCCATTCAAAATCAAGAGATCAAGATCTATGAATCATGCTTGAGAAATGAGAAGAGAAAGAAGAAACCCACTCACCTTCACCTCCAAACTCCGGACCCACGCCTAGCCGGCCGCCTCCTGGTCGGCCGCTGCTCGGCCACCGCGCGGCCTGCACGCGCGCGCAGGTCTAGATCCAAGGGGAGAGAGGGAGAGAAAGAGAAGAGAGGAAAAGAAAGGGAGAGAAATAGAGAGTAAGAAATAGATATGAGGTTGCATGTTGGGTTTCTAGGGTTTCTTTTTCCATGGAGGAATCCTCTCTAGGATGAGGATGAAGAGATGAATACTCTCTTGACTCTTTTAAGATCCATACTCAAAATTTTACAAGTTTGCCACCCCTTTCATCCAAGTGTCCAATCCCCCAAAACAAGAAGATCTAGGCCCCTGATCTCTCCTCCTATGCATACCTACTCCCTCCACTAAAAAAAATAATATATAAATTGTCATGGTTGTATTTTCTTGGTAAATACTTATATTTCAAGTATAATACTAGTATATCTTCACATTGAAGTACTAGTTACATAATAACTATGGTGTAGGTATATTCATACATACCACTTGACATTCCCAAAATTAAATTGAAATTTATTACACACTCAATCAACTTAATAACACAAGATTTATATTATTAAATCAGGGTTTAATAATTCGGGGCGTTACAGTTCTACCCTCCTTACAAAAGTTTCGTTCTCGAAACTTGCTACCTGAAGTGAGTAAGTATAAAATCTTCGCATTTCTCCTGCATATCACAAAATCTTTCTTTGATGCAATATTTTTCTCAATCATTCTCCTCAAGATTCATTATTTCGTGATCAATTCCATACTATGTCCTTACGATCCAAATTAATCTTGACTCACTTGATATTTTAATCATTCCCTTACTCCACTGTCCCATACCACTGGCAGCTCACACTGAAGGCCCACACCCCCAAAGAACACATTTAAATTATGGCATGTGGGTACCATAATCCAAACATAAGGCAGTGATCAAATATCCCGTGTTCGAGATTAGCCATTCACGTAAGAACTCCTACCCCCCTTGAACCCTCCATATCAAACAATACATTCACTTACATATAAAATCCATAAACATACATATCGTCCTTAGCAATCTGTCCTAACTATCAACCATCTTTCTACATCCGCTTATTTCAAATCTATTTTCTATCCCCAAATCCTAAGCTCTGATACCAACTGTAACGGTCCCAGTATAATAAATCCTTAATTTACATAACATCCATTTAAACCGATCGATTATTAAAATCATTTCCAATTTCTTAAAATTTCAGCAGCACCTCTCTTGTAAATCCTGGTCGGATATGATATCCAATACAAATATGATAATTTTGGCTAACATCAGCCTACTTATTCTCAATCTAATCATATAACTGAACTCAAAATCATTCAGGCAATCATGAAGATGTTTCGGCTTGACATCGCCTACTTATGGAGAAACATAACAACATAAACTCTAGAGTACTCCTCTCGGCATCTATAAAAATTCAGAAATGATAAATTCCCACTTGTCACGATCACCATATTGATAATACGCTTCTTGATATCACAACCCAATAAATTATATCACAACCCAATAAAATATATCTCCAATGCCAACTTGAAATGAAACTACTACAACAGTTCTCTACATATATATATGTACAAGATTAACCATCTATCCCATGACCAACAAGTATCATCAACCAGCACAATTGTTCTAGACGTACAAAGATTGGATTGATTCAGGACGAACCCCGCACAGCATAACCCTGACCCCTGCCTCAAAGCAACCTGCAATATACCAGTCTGTGGGGGAGTGAGCTCGACAGCTCAGTGAGTAGGGTAGGAATCAAACAAGAAATGATAATATATCAATGAGAAGTATGAATATTCAAGTAATAAGAGAAATCTGAAACAGTAAGAAGGCAAAGAATCAGAGACCTCCCATAGTTTAATAATTAAGACCCCAGTCTCTAAAATTCTGGGGACGATCAGACTCTTATGATCGTACCTCTCAATTCCTTTCTTAGATTTCATCTTTCCGTGTGATAAGATTTATGAGTTACATAAAATAAATTTTATCGTCTTATGTGTACATAGTGTGTGTTACTCACGTGTTTTGTATTCCACGCTATAATACACCAACCCCTATAGTTATGCCATAAACCTAGTTTATGTATTCAGATAACACATACATCACAAGTCATACTTATATAACATATAATCGTATCATACTTCTCATAATACAATATCGCATCACACTTCATGTAATGTGTGGATTAACCTGTATACTTTCACACAATTTACAGTATTTCATTTCAATCAGTTAAATCTGTATTCTGATGTTTTTATTATCATATACGATAACACATCCAATATACCCCTAGTGTCACACGTACACATATGTATCACACATAGCCATTTATTCTCAATCATTTGTAAAGATGCAATTATATGTATATCATAGCACCGTCTTCGCACTTCGCCCGTGCAATACGGGTCCCTTCCTCCCAATATGATATATAGCACCGTCTTCGCACTCCGCCCGTGCAATACGGGTCCCTTCCTCCGGATATATGTATATAGCACCGTCTTCGCACTCCGCCCGTGCAATACGGGTCCCTTCCTCCGTAACACAATGTGTATATATATATAATACGCACAATATCAGCGCATCCAATTCCATAAGATTCATACATCATGCACATCATTTCATGTATAAAAGTAATCATACTCTCAATTAGTGTTTATCTATTAGATTGTATTCTTATAAGAATATTCACACAAATTGCTTAATCAAAACATGCCACCCATGTATATTATGTACATAAATCAAGTGATATACGCCCATTATATTCATATCAATCATAATGATTTCTATTCAGTAATGTACATGTCATTGCCCTTGTACACCATATTCCAAAATTCTATATTAAATGCAACACTTATTACAAAAGATGTGTTCAATTCTAAGCCTGCCTTACTATCCCTTTCATGGTGAATATAAATTAAATATTGGTTCAGTGTCTAGTACTCGCAAGACTATCCACATTTAGTGTAAGTACCAATTTACCGCAATAGACACTCTTTGGACCATAAGATGGTGAAGCTATCCCTTTTTCCTTGTAACATTGTATATGTGTGTATATATATAATATGGGTATTTTCTATGTGATGCTCTAAATCGATTTTGAATAGAAGAACGATCATGTTCACAAGGTTTTACATATACATAGCAACCATAGATAGGAACATATGTATATATGTCGAATACCCATATTTCCCACTTTCAAATCTTTTTTTACGGGATTTCTAAACATCCATTATTACGCCCACTCAATTTGGTCATCATCTCAGATAATCAGTTTATCCCCTTTAACTAGAATAATTTGAAACGTCACAATTACTGTTTAACCCATGGCGTATTTCAAGACATTATACTCAAAAAGAAAGGGGACTTAATAAGAATTGATAAGATATAATACATACGATTGAAAGTAATCATTTCAAGTATGTCTTAAGTTTGGTTACCTTATGGGGCATACACTATCTATATGCAAAGGTATTACTTGCTCAAAGATTCTGGCGAGACGGATGGGTAAGTTGAGACTATAAGGAGAAGCGAATGTCTCACACATGCTTGTTAATTGGAATACAACTTTCTTGATTTAACGTACAAGTTAATAAGGCCTAACAATCCGTTATTACTTATATTCCTTTGACACGATGTAAATAATGTGGTCGCAATCAGGGTTATATATATCTATAACAACTATTCTCACTTATTCATGGATTGAGTTGAGACTGTTGGATTCCCATCAGTACTGATCTTGATACTACCAATCCTATCACTCTGATTTCCCAATGATATTACAATAAGAAAATCTTTCCTTTCAATTAGTATCCATGTTCACTCATCTATTAGTTTATTGCAAATATAATTTAGTGCTGACCGTTAACTTGTCTATTTATCAGTTAATTAAAATTGATAGGACTATCATCTTCACCAGTAACTTTCGGCGTCTCAGAAATTTCCACTGACTATATGCCAATAAATACTCTATTCATAGTTCAGTTTACTAGGCCACGGAAGGGATTATGTATTAGGGTGAAATATGTCTTTTGGAGTCCATAACACAATAATTCTCTATTTCTAGTAAAGTTAAAGTAAATTTGAGTCTGAGGATAATTGTCAACAAACCGAGTGTACATGCAACACCGTTAATGAGACATTATTATAAAGGGTCAATACTTTAATAAATAGGTATGATACACCCGTGTTCATAACATGCGCTACTGAAAGAAATGTGTTTAGTTCTAAACTCAGCACAACATGCCTACATATAAATTCCAATAACTTTCACATAGATCTCACCTAAATATGTTTCATCGGATCTGACTTCCCTAACAATCGAAGATGTTTTTATCGTAACTCCTATTTTTGAGATATAAGAATAAGACACAGAGACTTCCATTAAAATTTAGACTTACTGATCTTTCTAACGACATATTACATGACCAGCTTAATTCGCACGAACAGCCCTAATAAACAGAAAATCTTTTAGACATTCAAAATTCTGCAACTTGGTACTTTCGACTAGTTGTCATGTCTCAGCGATAATTCCCAGCACAGACCTTTGATTAGGACACCGTAAGAGCCATTAGAAAGTAGACTCTATTTACTTTCCATCGGTATATCACATGACCTATTTCCTTTTAAATATCCTTATAAAAGAAACCCCAAGTTTCAGGTTTCAGATCTGGACAGACTTTAACAGCTTTGTATTACTATTTCAAAAGTGCTTTGAACTAAATAAATTCTCAACTTTTCCTTTTATTTCTTCATCTAAATTAGATCATAAGTAAGTTATGAACTTAAGTATTTAGACTTTTGATCATGAGCAATTTTTATAAGAACATTCATGATTCTATCACTACTTAATTTATGATTATCCCATCTTTAAACCACCTCCAACTTTATAGTTTAAATCATATCATAAAAATTTTCTTTTTATCTCACTAATATCACCAAGATCAAATTTTAATTGATTTCATAGTTATTATGTAAGAATGACAAGAGGCTCAAGCATCGCAAGTGTAAGAAGCATCAAGAATCTCAATCTACACTAATGGTTGGAGAGATTTATAAACTTGATCTGACCCATCTGTAACGGTCCCAGAATTTATTATACTAATTTGACTCTTAAGATTAATCTTGTCTTCTAATAATACATTGATCGTTACTTGAACTTTTAATATAATGTCACTCAAAATTTTGACTTAACCTCGCCTACTTAAAGATAACCAATACCAACCTCAGATTTCACAAGACATAATCATATACATAATACAAGAGAGTATGCTTCTTGATAAAAATCAAATCAACTCAAAACCATAACCCTTCTTTGAACACTATGATTTCATATAGGGTTATTAGTTTGTCGCCAAGAGGCTAAGTTGCATATTATTACAAGAGAGTTATATAACCACAAGAAAAAGTTCTACTATAAGACAAGAATTAGCAACACGTAGCAAGTTCATCATACATTAGTCCAATAATTCTTTTAAGAATTTGATTTAATTTAAGAAGGAACGATATTGCTCAAAAATTTATCTCACATATCTCTCAAATGAAAGTTTCATCACCATCAAAGTAAAATGTGAGATTGAAATTTTAAGGTTTGAGATCTAAACCAAATCTGAAAATTTATAGACTCCATCACTACATGATATACCCTATCATGCAACTTCTTTACCCATCAATTATATGCAATTGGATTTACTCATTAATCTCAAGATCAAAATTAGGCCACTACATACTTTAATAGGTCATGAAATTTTAAAAAAAAGTTAGATAAATAGATCAAGAGAAAGTCCATTCAAAATTAAGAGATCAAGATCTATGAATCATGCTTGAGAAATGAGAAGAGAAAGAAGAAACCCACTCGCCTTCACCTCCAAACTCCGGCCCCACGCCTAGCCGGCCGCCACCTGGTCGGCCGCCGCTCGGCCGCCGCGCGGCCTGAACGCGCGCGCAGGTCCAGATCCAAGGGGGGAGAGGGAGAGAAAGAGAAGAGAGGAAAAGAAAGGGAGAGAAATAGAGAGTAAGAAATAGAGATGAGGTTGCATGGTGAGTTTCTAGGGTTTCTTTTTCCATGGAGGAATCCTCTCTAGGATGAGGATGAAGAGATGAATACTCTCTTGACTCTTTTAGGATCCATACCCCAAAATTTTACAAGTGTGCCACCACTTTCATCCAAGTGTCCAATCCCCCAAAATAAGAAGATCTAGGCCCTTGATCTCTCCTCCCATGCATACCAACTCCCTCCTCTAAAAAAAATAATATATAAAATTGTCATGGTTGTATTTTCTTGATAAATACTTATATTTCAAGTATAATACTAGTATATTTTCATATTGAAGTACTAGTTACATAATAACTATGGTGTAGGTATATTCATACATACCACTTAACATTCCCAAAATTAAATTGAAATTTATTACACACTCAATCAACTTAATAACACAAGATTTATATTATTAAATCAGGGTTTAATAATTTGGGGCGTTACATGGCAGGTTCAATATTTTTTCTTAGTGTGGTTCTGAGGCTTTTGCTTGTTCCTTTTCTTCTCTTATGTACTTTTGTATGTACTGTCCTCTAGAACTTGCATGTGTAACGGATATGTTTGATTCGAGAGGAGTATATATGTTTTCTTGTATCTACAGGGTTATTTTCATTAAAAACTTATTAATGAAACATGAGGGAGGCCTTGTAGGTTCACCGTCTACTCAAAGGAAAAAATTGTTAACGTAGGAATGATGCGTTGGTTCATGACCTCCGGTTTCGTTGACGCCATATCATCCAAATGAATGAAAGACGCAACAGTAAGAAGAAATCGCCTCTGCAGATTATGCTTGAACTTGGAGCTTTTGACCCATTGATTTGTCACATACATTGCATTTATGTTGTCACGTTACCACACTTGTTTGCTAATAAATGATATTAATAAGTGTCTTTTTTCTTTGCTAAATGTAGGCCCAAATGCTCAAGGAAATAAATGAGGAACAAGCCCAAAAGCCCACTTTATTCTGAATTAATTCAGAATAAATTCGAAGTGAAGAAGTCTAGGCTATATCTTGGCATATCAAGGGGTGAGAAAAATCCTCCTTGAATCGAGGAATCAAAGCCAGAAAATCAAAAACTGATTCAGTCAGTGGTTGAAGCAGCAACAAGAAAACCAGCAGGATATGCGAGAAGCCCTTCATACCAGGAAGCTCCCCCCTCTTGGTGTGGCCACGTGGCCACACCAGGGCCGCGGAAACGCGGCCCAAGCCGCTTTTTCGCAGCCAACTGATTTCAGTTGGGGGAGCGTTTGCTCCCCCAACGATCCCGGGATCCTATCTTTTCAGGTTTTGGCTATAAATACCTCTTTCAGCAAGGAAAAAGGCAGCGAAGACTAGGATTAAATTTTGCACTTATTTTCTTAGGATCTAGGTTCATTGTTAGCTAGAAAGAAAGTTGTAATCTTACTTTTTAAATTTTAGTCCAGTTTCAAAAACTTGTGAGAGAGAGGACTGAGAGCTTGTACTTGAAGGTTGAAGTGACATCAATACAAAAGTCGGGCCGATTTCTCTTTCACTTGCAGTACGATATGCTTTATATTATGTCGTTGTTTTCTTCATTTTCCATGAGTAACTAAACACGTTTTCTGGGCTAGCTATCGATTCTCTCTTGTTTTCTTCTCTTCTGTTTTTTTAAAAGAAAAAGACCCGATGACTCATATGCATGCCTCCCTTAAAAGCCTTTCTTTTTGAAAGTGTTCTTGAAGGCACATGAGGATGGGTATGGATAGTTGAATTCACCATTCTTTCTTGAACTTCTTGTGGATCGTTTTTAATTCATTCTTGCTTCTTCGCGCTTTATGTTTTAATATCCGATTCCAACTCTTTCTTGAAGAAAAAGGACTCAAACCTTCTACATCTTATGTGCTTTACTTAAACCTTTCTAAAGAAAAAGCAACTTTAAGTCTTGCAAATGATAACTTGAGGGACTTAATACTTTAAGAGAAGAATGACAATTGAGTAGGAAGATAGTAAGCCCAGATTTGATTTCATATTATAAACCAACATCACAACTCTTCAAGCTTTTTACAAATCACCTTCTCTAAACCCTTTCTGAAAGTTGAAATTTCTCTTTTTCATCTCTTTTTCTTACATTCTCTTTTTCCTAAAAAAAAAAATGAACACAAATTCCTTGTTTTTAAAACGACTCATCAAAAAGCTTCCATCGCATCCCTCCTTGTGGACACGACCCGTTAGCCACAAGCTACACTGTACATTCTTAAACTCCTTGGTTGTTTTCTTTATTTTAGCAATCAATTTTGGCGCCGTTGCCGGGGAGGGAACGGTGTAGTTGTTTTAACAACTTTTGTGTGTTTGTTTCAGGGACTCGAAGATCAAGATCTAGCATTCAAGCTTTGCCAAGAAGACTTGAAAATTCTGTGCCCCTACTCTCGAAAGTAGGAAACAGAATTTCAAGAAATTGCTTTGCAAATCTGAAATTTTATGGGACTACTAAAAACTTTGTTTTACAGCACATATTGCTCGCAAAAACTTTAGTTTTTATATGTCATATTTGTGCTAGTGTTTCTATCCAACATCCCTGTTTTTAAGTCAACAGTAAAAGATTCGTTGAAAGTTAAAAATTGATTAGACATTTGCATTCTAGGCACAAGTCTTTTCAATTCTTTTACTTTACTGTTGAAGAGAGCTGGAGACAAGGTATGTATGCATAGCATATAGCATAGGCAACATTCTTGGGTGATAGTTGCTTTTGAATGTTACTTTCTATATCTTGCACACTTTGCACGAATCAATTCTAAGGGCAAAACCCAAATCAAGATAAGGTGGGGAAGTCATTACCCTTCCTTAGCCCACAAACCATCTCCAAGCACGCACAACCTAAACCTAATTAAAATTTGATAGACGTTGGCCTTAGGGACATCTCGAACTCAATAGGAGATTATCTTAAAGAGGAAAAGTGTTGGAAATTGACTCCTGTAAAATTAGTGTCAAGGAAAGGGATTGAGGGCCGAAAGCCCGAAGATTGGTGGTTACTTAATTAAGGAATGTATTTTGACGGAAAACCTCCCACCAATCTTGCCCTGACCTGGCTGATTAGCTTGTGGTCAAGGTCTACATTCTACCTCTTGTGGACAATCAACCAGTTAGGAGTTGTCTAGGTCAAGGATACCTTAGACTAGGCTTGGTTGATTTTATTGTTGACTGCTGTTTGAACTTGTTGTGATTGTGATTGTGATTGTGTTTGTGTATGCAAGTGTGGTCGAGAGACCCCAATTCATCTAGGTTGACTAGAAACACATCACCACCTAAGTTTGAACCAAGACCAGATCCGGTAATGGCTCAATCCACATTACTGCAGGATAGGTTCTACCCCATTAGGACCTCACTTCTATCGTGCATTTCACTTCCATCGGTTGGTGAATACAATTTCGAGCTCAAGCCTCAATTCATCAACACACTCCCCAAATTTCATGGTCTAGAGTCCGAAGATGCCTACTTCTTCATAAGAGAATTTGAGGAAGTATGTCTTATGATGAAAATCTCACACCTTGTAGACGATGCTATTAGGTTGAGATTTATCCCTTTCGCACTTAAGGACCTAGCGAAAAAGTGGCTCTACAGCTTAGCAGCCGGTTCCATCACATCCTGAGATGGTTTCATCAAGGTTTTCTTGAAGAAATTCTATCCTATCCATAAAATCGCTCTCATTAGAAAGACAATCATGCAATTTAAGCAAGAACCTAGTGAACCGTTCTGGAGGTACTTTGAACGCTTTAAGGACCTCCTTGTCCAATGTCCACACCATGGAATAGAGAAATGGCGACAATGCCAAATTCTCTATGACGGTTTAGACTATTCCACCAAAACCCTCTTAGAAAGAATGTGCCAAGGGGGTTTCTTGCAGAAAGATGAAGATGAGGGATGGGATTTGTATGAAAATTTAGCTGAGAAAACCATCCAATGGGAATCTGCGAGTGAGACCCATAAGAATCCTAACTCCATCTCTTCAAAAGGAGGTCTCCACTCCATAGAATCGTCCATCGCTAATGAGGCTAAGTTAGCTAATTTAGCTAGAAGACTGGAAGCTCCAGAGACGAGAGAACCAAGTCCAGTCAATCAAGTCAGCCCGAACCAATTTTCACCCCCGGGCTGCACTTACTGTCAAGCCATGAACCATGTATTCGAGGAATGCCCAGTGTTTCAGGCTCAGCAATCCTATCACGAACCGATGAATGCGGCTTTTTCAAGGCCGAACAACAATCCTTACGCCCCAACGTACAATCTCGGCTGGAGAAATCACCCTAATTTCTCATGGAGCCAGAACAACAATGACCATTCACGATTCAATCATGCTAACCACTTCCATCATGGTAACAATTCTTCCAATCATCAATCCAACTTCTCCAATTTTCATAATAATTCTCCCAACCATCCACCAAGCTTTCCAAATTATCAACAGAACTTTCCTAACCAAGCTCCACAATCCTCCTTCCAGAATCCTCAATTGGAAAGAAGAATGACTGACTTTGAGAGAAACATGGAGAGATATATGAAAAACCAAGACTCTCTCATGCAAACCATTCAGAGGCTAGAAGTTCAAATGAGTCAACTGGCCAACCCACAAAATGAGAGACAAAAGGGTACCCTGCCTAGTCAGCCAATCACCAATCTGAGGAACTCCCAACAAGCTCATCTAGCTGAGGATCCTTCATTCAATCAATGTAATGCTGTGCATAGATTGAGGTCAGGAAAGAAATTTGATAATCAAGTGTCAACACCCACCAATCCTATTCAGCACAACCACAATCAAGCTTCCACCTCATCCAATCCAATTTCTTCCAATTCGGACGAGTCTGAAAAAGACAAGTCAGCCAGCCAGGTGCACCAGCCTATAGTACCATTTTCGAATAGGCTGAAAAACAACAAGCAAAACCCGCACATGGACAAGATAATCGAGATGTTTAACCAAGTGAAGATAAATGTGCCACTTCTTGATGCCATCCAACAAGTTCCTTCCTATGCTAAATTTCTTAAGGACATGTGCACCAAGAAGAGAAAGACTAATGTTCCTAAGAAAGTCTTCCTAGCCACTAATATTAGTGAGCTATTTTTGGGTCCTATCTCTGTCAAGTACAAAGATCCAGGTAGCCCTACCATTGCCTGCACAATAGGACAAGCCGAGATTAGTCGGGCACTTCTTGACTTGGGAGCAAGTATCAACTTGCTTCCATTCTCTGTTTATCAACAACTCGGGTTGGGTGACCTTAGTCCAACTCGAGTCACCATCCAACTGGCTGACCGTTCTGTTAAAGTTCGAAAAGGGAAAATTAACGATGTCCTGATTCGGGTAGGAGAGTTCATATACCCTGTCGATTTCATAGTTTTGGAGACACAACCTGTGTCCGACTCCAATCGTAGGGCTCAAACTCCGGTCATCCTAGGTCGACCATTCCTTGCCACTGCTAATGCCATCATTAATTGCAGGAATGGGTCTATGAGGTTAACCTTTGGAGACATGACTAGAGAAGTCAATGTCTTCCATCTAGGAAAACAACCCCGTGACATCGAGGACCAAACTTTTGAAGTAAACCAAATTGAGAACTTGACAAGTGAACACGGGGAAGAATTGGAATCAGAAATGGAGATTGACTTCGAGTTAGAGTCTGATGACTTTAATCTCGATCAGGTGGTAGATTCTGCCGTGAATTGGGCTTCAAACCCAATTTCACCTATAATGGAGCCAACAGATTTGACTAGTCCTTCTAGTGAGCCTGCCTCTTCCTTAGAATTGAAAGCCCTTCCAGCACATCTCAAGTACGCCTATCTAGGCGAACAAGAGACATTTCCCGTCATCATTGCCACTCATTTAAATGACGGGGAAGAAAAAGACTTGAAAGATATTCTAAGAAAACATAAGGAAGCCATCGGGTGGACTATGACTGATATTAAGGGATTAAGTCCAACCATCGTTCAACACCGCATCCATCTCAATGAAGACGCCACACCCAAGAGAGACCCGCAGCGTAGGTTAAACCCTATTTGAAATAACACCTAGAGGGGGGGTGAATAGGTGTTGGCTAATCTTATGGTCACTCAATGGTAAATTATGCAAATAATGCGGAAGCTATAACAAATATGACCAAATTAAACTTCTTTTAATTAAACACTTATGTATAACACAAGAGTGTTGCCGAATTCCCTTTGCAGGGCTCTGGACAAGCTCCTCTAGATTCCCCTTGAATGGGTTGAGGTGCCGCGTTGGCTCTCTTGGTTGAATACTAGTGTTAACAACAATCCCAATCAAGTTTAGCAATTATGAGCACAAGGGAATATATCAAGCATGTAAATGTAAAGACAATGAAGTAATGCAAGATATAAATGAGACAAAGAGAGAGAGAGAGAGAGAGATAGAGTAAGCAATCGCAAACACAAAGGGTTTGTTTCGAGGTTCGAGCACACTTGCTCTACATCCCCGCCTTCGACACACGAAGGGTTTCCACTATGCAAGATCCCAATGGATCTCTCCTCGATGCCGCAACACCTACAATCCCTCGGACTCCCAAGTCCCGTACACACCGCAAGCTCCACAAGCTCGCCGAGGCCGCACCTCAAACCACCAAGAGTTCACAACCGAACTCCAACCACCAACGAGCACACTTGCCCGTCTCCTCAAAGAACAAAGAAGGATCTTTGGTGATCACAACACTTTGATCACCTTACAAAAACTCTCACTACAACACACCTATAGGAATATATAGCAATGGATAGCTCAAGTGTGGTGTGAGAAAAGCAAGGAAGGAACTATGGTGAAAAACTCAAAGAATCACTTTTTACACTCTCTTAATAAAAACTCCTTTTAGATGGGAAGTATTTGCTCTCTATTTTGTGGAGAAAACTTCTGAAATGACTTAGAAAAACTGGCTCAAGAAGTCCTCAAAATCTTGGCTTCAAACAATGACAAAACCCCCTTTTATAGAGGTCAGAAAAATCTGACCGTTGGGCTCTGTCAGAGCTTCCGGTCGACCGGCCGGTCGACCGGCAACGGTCAAAAATCCGACCGTTGCAGCCTCCGGTCGACCGCCCGGTCGACCGAGAAATTCAGAGAGCAGAACTCTCTGCAGCGGTCGACCGTCCGGTCGACCGGACCACTGTGCTGACAGACATGCACAAGTCTGTGCACGTCCGATCGACCGTGGGTCGACCGGCCCTTGGTTCGGTCGACCGCCCGGTCGACCGGACTGGCCTGTCAGCCAATATCAGATCAGGAAAACTGTTTTTAAAAATTAATTTTAAAATCTTTTAACACTTATAAAAATTCCATAAACTTGTTTTAACATTCTATATTGAAAACCAAACTTGTGATAAAAATTTCAAGACATATATCAACATATTCATATTATTTCAGCGTCTTGCAAATTTTATCAAAAATCAAAACATGTATTTTTCAAACTTGGTTTTCATAACTTCACAAAATATAAAAACAAGATATTTGATTTCATCTTAAAGCATAGTGTGTATGGATATGATCCACTACACAATCATAATGAAATATCTATATTTTGATCATAAAGCTCTGAACTTGGTTTTGGTTGAAAGATATGTATGATAGAAATACCAAAAACCAAAGTATATATATTTTGTCACAAAGAAAATCTTTTACTAAATAAAAATTCTTTTCTAAACATAAAAAACTTTTATGAAAGCAATTCTATCAAGAGTTCTATTAAGAGTGTGTGTGTGATATAACTTGAGCAATCCACCAACTATCTATCCTTTACATTTTAACTAAAACAAAACAAAATCTTACACCTAGACACAAGTCTTCATCTTCTTGAAGTCTTCACTTGAAGGCTTCTCATCTTCTTGACTTGGTCCAAATGCAATCCACCGAGCTCATCTCTAGATGTGTTCTTGATGCATAGGCTCGTGAATCAACCGGTGCTAGCTTCCAACTTGTCTTTAAATCCTTTGTTGAAGCTCCACACCTACTAAGATCTTGATAATGAATCTGTCACTAATTAAACACAAGATCATTAGTAATCATAACTTCATGAGTTGATCATCATCAAAACTAGGGTGATAGGCCTTTGGGCCAACAATCTCCCCCTTTTTGATGATGACAAAACTCATGGAGTTATATATGCATGGATTAAAGTAAAGCTTCAAGGAAGCTCCCCCTTAACTCATGCATACCAAATAAAACAATAATATATTACAATGAAGCTCATAAACATGTATGCAATGTATGGCATGTATGTAAATATAACATCATAAATCTTATCTACATACATTATAAATCTCAAAACAAATCTCAAAACACATATGCATCAACACAAATCTTACTCCCCCTTAAGCAAGGAAGACATGCATATAAAATCTATAAATACTTCTCCCCCTTTTTGTCAATCATCAACAAAGGGTTCAAAGTTCAAATCATCAAACAAATTTTCTCCCCCTTTTTTGTCAAAAATAAGGAAATCAAGGAGGGTAAAATCAAATCAATCAATAAGATTTATATGCGATATACATTCATGAAGAGGAAGACGCTAAGTTAACTTCCCTACACATATGCATTACATGAAGAAGGGATGACAAGCCCTAACTCACATAACACATATTATGTAATGCATAAGAGGAGATGTGAAGCTCCCCCTACACACGTATATCATATAAAGAAGAGTTGTCAAGCTCCTCAATTTATAATATACTCAACATGAATCCATATGTAAGAGAGATGTTAAGCTCTCCTTGCATATAGGAAATACAAATCAAAAATTTTGAATATTTCTTTATCAAGACAAAATTTTGAACTTTCTTAATAAAACACATTTTGAGATATCAAATCAACATATTTTTTATTTATTTTGATATCAATAGGAAAAAAAATTTATTTTTCATCATAAACTTTGTGCTTTTAAAAAATGTGAGCCAATTGTGAGTTAAGCACATGGAAATCATATATATGTATGAGAAATGAGTATACCAATTGAAATTAATATATACATATATATAAGAAAACAAAATATGAGTATATACAAAATAAGTTCATATTGATACCAATTGAAACGATTCAAAGATACCAATTGAAATAATAAAATCAAGTGTATATCTCATAACCTACCACTCTTCATATGCACAAGGTAAAAGATTTTCAATGAAGCATACAAGGCATAATCGCCCATCCATCCTCCCATAGATGGTAGGGGTTTTTAAAAATATATTTGAAAATAAGCTTAGTTTGAAAAACTCTACCAAATGAAGAATTTGCACTAGAAAAATATTTTTCATGAAACACAAGTAAATCACATGGCACTAAAAACACTCTAATATCCATGAAGTCCGTAAAATTTTCAAAAAGAAGTGAGTGTGCTAGTGTTATGTGGAACATGATATCATGAAAAGTAGCAATAAAACTCAATATTCCTTTAAATTTTGAAATTATGAAATCCATCACAAAATTTTATTGAAAAATTACAAAATTTTTATTAAAAACAAAAAATTTATATTTCAAGATATATGTATGTTTTGACAAGACATTAAGTATACATACATATCCTTAAAACACAATTGAGTCCATATATAGATTTGCATGAAAGGCAAATGACTCAAGAGGTATCCATGTATATCTTAATGTTTTGGCAAGACAAATATATACATGAAATGAAAGCACATGATCATAGCATAAATCCAAAACGGGAATACAAGTTTAAAATGTAATAATCATCAAAACTTAGGCTATACTAGCACACCTAATTGGCACAAATAAGCATTCAAACCCAATCACATATAGATTTATTTGTGATCCATAAAGTGAACAAGTACAAGTGTTGACAAATACTAACATTTAAACTAATATTCAAATCATGAAGCATCAAATAAATTTTGAGAAAAATAGGATCATGTGAAAATCTCAACAACTATTTGAAGAATAAATAACTAGTATACATTGTTTTTGAAAAAAAAAACTAGTTAAAGATCCTTCAAATACATCAAATCAAACGTTTTTCATGAATAATACTAAATACATAAAAGTTCAAGCACTCATATTCCATAAAGCTCAAAATTATCTATTTTCTTAAAAAGTGAGTGTTTAAAAGTTATGTAAATGGTATTATTATGAAAATAGTCAATGAAGCTCATAAGTCACATTTTTAAACAAAAACACGAAAAATCATTTTTAATCAAAACACTAATCTTCATGGTATATGTATGATTAATCCAATCCTAATAATATACATACATATCCCAAATATTAAAAGAGTCTATCAAATGTATTTGCATGAAGGCAAGAGACTCACGGGTATACATGTATATTTATTAGATTTGAATTTAAAATACATATACATGAAGTAAATTACTAAAATAGGCAAAAACATGTATAAAAGAGAATCATCAAAACTAGATTATACACATGCATATAGTGGGTACAAATGAGCATGAAGTTCAATTATATATGAGTCAATTGTAATTCACCATTTGTATATGTATACATGCAAGTTTTGATAAAATCTACATTTAAAGCATGTAAATACCACATGAAGCACATAAAATCTTAAAACATGAACATGCTATGAATGATGTTATGAAAATAAAAGCATGTACATAAATAAAATAGGAGTTTAGAAATTGTTACCAACTCCAAAGCTCCAAATATGGTGGTCTTTCCCACCAAAATCTCCTTGATAGCAATGCATCCAAAAGTTTGTCCATCATGTCCATTGCATCCGCTATCAAGGCACCAATCCTCTCACGTTTTGTGAGAGCTCTCACCTAAATCAAAATCAAAGGGTGGGGGTTTTGGTACCCATACTTTCTTGGGTCCTTTGGGGTTAGCTTTATTGCAAGGATCCCAAAATCTTTTATACTTAGCAAAATATAAATGAGGTTTCTTATCAAAACAAAATTTTGCTAAATGGCCTTTGCGACCACAATGTGTACATACGTACACCTTAGTATGCTTATGTGTAGGATTGTGATCATGGTGTGCAACATAAGCATGATGATGAGAGTGATGTGCATGAACATGAGGAGTTTGTTTCTTTGAAAACATTGACTCCAACTTAGTATGATTAAATGCACAAGAGTTCAAAGTTGAACTCAAATTATCCATTTTATTTTTCAAAACATTTATCTCATTTGTGGTGGCATGTAAAGCATGATGAGATATATGATCATTTTTCTTTTTCTTTTGTGAAACAAAATCTTTTCTTTTTCAACAAATTTTCTTTTCAAAGTAATATTTTCTTGAAAAACATCTTCCTTTTGTTTTTCCACCAAATCAATCTTATTTTTCAAAATAGTGTTCCCTTCACATAAATCATTCAATTTAGCAATCAAGGAAACATTTCATTTTTCAAATCATCTTTTTCTTTTCTAAACATGTAATCTTAGATTTAAATGAATCTTGATCTATATGCATGCAATCAATGTTCTTTTTCAAATTTTTATTTTCTTTCTTTATCATGTCATATTTTTCAAGCAATAGATGACAAAAAGTAGATAGCTCATCATATGACATGTCTACATCCTCATCCTCGGATTCGGTAGTTACCTCAAGGGGGTTATCCCCTTGGACCATATAGCATACGTTGGAGATGTCGCTTCCAACGTCCGAATCGCTCCCCGCATAGTATAGATCTTTTTCGCCGAGGGAGGTGATGATGTTCCATACTACAAAAGCCGATTCAACATTAGAAACCCTAGATAAATAATCATCATTTAGGGTTGACTTGATAGCATGAAGGGCTTTTGCATTAGCCTCAAAATTCTTACCATCTAAAGAATATGCATTATTAGTGGTGGCAAGATAGACATGAAATCCTAAGGCTTTGAGGTACAAAGACATCTTAACCTTCCAAATTTGGATGTTAAGGATGTCAAAGGTGGGTGGTGACATGAAGTCCATGGTGAGGTGTGTGTACAAAAATATTGTGATTAGCCTAAAAAGGAGGATCTTTAACTCTAGGTTGTTAGACCCAAATCAGAGTACCAAGCTCTGTTACCAATTGTAAAATCACCTAGAGGGGGGGTGAATAGGTGTTGGCTAATCTTATGGTCACTCAATGGTAAATTATGCAAATAATGCGGAAGCTATAACAAATATGACCAAATTAAACTTCTTTTAATTAAACACTTATGTATAACACAAGAGTGTTGCCGAATTCCCTTTGCAGGGCTCTGGACAAGCTCCTCTAGATTCCCCTTGAATGGGTTGAGGTGCCGCGTTGGCTCTCTTGGTTGAATACTAGTGTTAACAACAATCCCAATCAAGTTTAGCAATTATGAGCACAAGGGAATATATCAAGCATGTAAATGTAAAGACAATGAAGTAATGCAAGATATAAATGAGACAAAGAGAGAGAGAGAGATAGAGTAAGCAATCGCAAACACAAAGGGTTTGTTTCGAGGTTCGAGCACACTTGCTCTACATCCCCGCCTTCGACACACGAAGGGTTTCCACTATGCAAGATCCCAATGGATCTCTCCTCGGTGCCGCAACACCTACAATCCCTCGGACTCCCAAGTCCCGTACACACCGCAAGCTCCACAAGCTCGCCGAGGCCGCACCTCAAACCACCAAGAGTTCACAACCGAACTCCAACCACCAACGAGCACACTTGCCCGTCTCCTCAAAGAACAAAGAAGGATCTTTGGTGATCACAACACTTTGATCACCTTACAAAAACTCTCACTACAACACACCTATAGGAATATATAGCAATGGATAGCTCAAGTGTGGTGTGAGAAAAGCAAGGAAGGAACTATGGTGAAAAACTCAAAGAATCACTTTTTACACTCTCTTAATAAAAACTCCCTTTTAGATGGGAAGTATTTGCTCTCTATTTTGTGGAGAAAACTTCTGAAATGACTTCGAAAAACTGGCTCAAGAAGTCCTCAAAATCTTGGCTTCAAACAATGACAAAACCCCCTTTTATAGAGGTCAGAAAAATCTGACCGTTGGGCTCTGTCAGAGCTTCCGGTCGACCGGCCGGTCGACCGGCAACGGTCAAAAATCCGACCGTTGCAGCCTCCGGTCGACCGCCCGGTCGACCGAGAAATCCAGAGAGCAGAACTCTCTGCAGCGGTCGACCGTCCGGTCGACCGGACCACTGTGCTGACAGACATGCACAAGTCTGTGCACGTCCGGTCGACCGTGGGTCGATCGGCCCTTGGTTCGGTCGACCGCCGGTCGACCGGACTGGCCTGTCAGCCAATATCAGATCAGGAAAACTGTTTTAAAAATTAATTTTAAAATCTTTTAACACTTATAAAAATTCCATAAACTTGTTTTAACATTCTATATTGAAAACCAAACTTGTGATAAAAATTTTTAAGACATATATCAACATATTCATATTATTTCAGCGTCTTGCAAATTTTATCAAAAATCAAAACATGTATTTTTCAAACTTGGTTTTCATAACTTCACAAAATATAAAAACAAGATATTTGATTTCATCTTAAAGCATAGTGTGTATGGATATGATCCACTACACAATCATAATGAAATATCTATGTTTTTGATCATAAAGCTCTGAACTTGGTTTTGGTTGAAAGATATGTATGATAGAAATACCAAAAACCAAAGTATATATATTTTGTCACAAAGAAAATCTTTTACTAAATAAAAATTCTTTTCTAAACATAAAAAAACTTTTATGAAAGCAATTCTATCAAGAGTTCTATTAAGAGTGTGTGTGTGATATAACTTGAGCAATCCACCAACTATCTATCCTTTACATTTTAACTAAAACAAAACAAAATCTTACACCTAGACACAAGTCTTCATCTTCTTGAAGTCTTCACTTGAAGGCTTCTCATCTTCTTGACTTGGTCCAAATGCAATCCACCGAGCTCATCTCTAGATGTGTTCTTGATGCATAGGCTCGTGAATCAACCGGTGCTAGCTTCCAACTTGTCTTTAAATCCTTTGTTGAAGCTCCACACCTACTAAGATCTTGATAATGAATCTGTCACTAATTAAACACAAGATCATTAGTAATCATAACTTAATGAGTTGATCATCATCAAAACTAGGGTGATAGGCCTTTGGGCCAACACTATTATGCAAGAGGTTGTTCATGCTGAAATTATAAAACTCTTAGACAATGGGATAATTTATCCCATTTCGGATAGCCAATGGGTCAGTCCTGTCCACGCGGTCCCAAAGAAATCTGGTTTCACCGTAGTGGAAAACGAGAACAAAGAGTTGGTTCAAACTCGACTTCCCACGAAGATTCGAGTTTGCATTGACTATAGGAAACTGAATGCTGCAACTCGTAAGGACCATTTTCCACTTCCCTTCATTGATCAGATGCTTGAACGTTTAGCGGGTCACGAGTACTACTGCTTCTTGGACGGTTACTCGGGCTATAACCAGATCCCTATCGCTCCTGAGGACCAAGAAAAGACCACGTTTACCTGTCCATTTGGGACATTTGCTTATCGTCGAATGCCATTCGGCTTATGCAATGCCCCAGCAACGTTTCAACGTTGCATGTTGAGTCTTTTCTCTGACATGGTAGAGCGCTTCTTAG
Organism: Agave tequilana; assembly: GCA_038442645.1. Taxonomy (NCBI): domain Eukaryota; kingdom Viridiplantae; phylum Streptophyta; class Magnoliopsida; order Asparagales; family Asparagaceae; genus Agave; species Agave tequilana. The sequence continues at coordinate 84,145 of JAVJIF010010658.1, forward strand.
AAATCTTCATGGATGATTTCTCCATCTACGGAGATTCATTCACTCAATGTCTCCACCATCTTGAACTCGTCCTCCAACGTTGTGCTGAAAAACATTTGACACTAAACTGGGAGAAATGCCACTTCATGGTGAAACATGGAATTGTCTTGGGTCATGAAATATCCAAGAAAGGAATAGAAGTGGATAGAGCCAAAATCGAGGTTATTGCTAAGCTTTCCATGCCCAAATGCGTTAAGGACATTAGATCCTTCTTAGGACACGCTGGATTCTACCGAAGATTTATCAAGGATTTTAGCAAAATTGCTAGGCCCTTGACTAATCTGTTAGCTAAGGATGTGTCCTTCACTTTCGATGCTGACTGCATCACTTCTTGGGAGAAGCTTAAAAGAGAGCTGATTTCTGCACCAATCATATCTGCACCGGATTGGTCTAAGCCGTTTGAGATTATGTGCGATGCTTCTGATTTTGCCATAGGCGCTGTCCTAGGACAACGTATTGATAACAAGCAGTACGTGATCTACTACTCTAGTAGGACTCTCAATGACGCTCAACTGAACTACACTACGACCGAGAAGGAATTCTTGGCAGTAGTGTTTGCCTTAGAGAAGTTTCGTCCCTACCTACTAGGGTCCAAAACTACCATTTTCACCGATCATTCTGCGCTTAGGTATCTCATGATGAAGAAGGATGCCAAGGCCTGACTCATTCGTGGATCCTCCTTCTTCAAGAATTCGATCTCGAAATTCGAGACAAGAAAGGCGTAGAAAATGTCGTTGCTGACCATCTCTCACGGATTCCAAATTCTCCATGCAACGAATTACCCATCAATGAGGATTTTCCTGATGAACATCTCTTAGCTATCTCTAGGGAGCCTTGGTTTGCTGATATAGTGAATTACTTAGTCACAGACCAAACTCCGTCTCATTGGTCCAAAAATGATGTTTACCGGTTCTTATCCCAAGTCCGGTATTTCTTTTAGGAGGAACCGTATCTTTTCAAGTACTGTTCCGACCAAATCATTAGGAGATGCATTCCCGATGAGGAGGTTAGGAGTGTTCTGTCCTTTTGTCACGAACTTGCATGCGGTAGACACTTGGTCCTCGCAAGACTGCTGAAAAGGTGCTACAAAGCGGGTTTTATTGGCCCACTCTGTTCAAGGATGCCTATGAATATTGCAAGACGTGCCCTAGATGCCAAATGGTAGGTAGGATCTCACATCGAAATATGATGCCCCTCAACCCAATTCTAGAAATAGAACTCTTTGATGTTTGGGGCATCGACTTTATGGGTCCATTTCCTAACTCATTTGGGAACCAATACATATTGGTTGCTGTGGACTACGTGTCCAAGTGGGTAGAAGCTATTCCTTGTAAAACTAATGATAACAAAGTTGTCATAAAGTTTTTGAGAGAGAACATTTTTTTCCCGCTTCGGAACCCCTCGTGCTATCATCAGTGATAATGGCACCCACTTTTGCAATAGATCTTTTGAAGCCCTTATGAAAAAGTATGCCATAACTCACAAGTTGTCCACACCATATCATCCTCAAACCAGTGGGCAAGTTGAGGTTTCAAATAGACAAGTCAAACTTATATTGGAGAAAACTGTGAACCAAAACCGGAAAGATTGGTCCTTAAAACTTGTAGATGCTCTATGGGCCTACAGGACCGCTTTCAAGACGATTTTAGGAATGTCTCCCTATAGGTTAGTCTATGGCAAACCTTGTCACTTGCCCGTTGAGTTAGAGCACCGAGCCTTATGGGCAATCAAGCAGTTGAATTTCGATTTGACTAAGGCCAGTGACCTTCGGAAATTACAAATTTCCGAATTGGAGGAATTGAGAAATGAGGCCTATGAAAATGCTAGGATCACTAAAGATAGAGTGAAGATTTTTCATGACAAGCACATCATAAGAAAAACCTTTGTCCCTGGTCAAAAAGTCTTACTCTACAATTCTAGGCTTCATCTTTTCCCAGGAAAATTGAAATCACGATGGACTGGGCCATTCGTTGTAAAAACAGTATTTCCACATGGTGCAGTTGAGATCAGTGACCCCAAGAATGGAAATGACTTTAAGGTAAATGGTCAACGCCTTAAACCTTTCTTGGAATCGGTGCCGGTAGATGAAACGGTAATGGGTCTTTTGACCTAGTGTATCGGTAACTTTCCTCCTTTCCATTTTATTTCATGCACTTATACATTTCTTTCATACATTGAGGACAATGCATGAGATAAGTGTGGGGGATGGTTCTAACATGGCTGAAAAAAAAAAGAAAAAAAAGAAGAAAAAAATGGATATATAAAAAAATAAAATAAAAAAATAAGGGTAGACAATATTTTGATATATTTTTGTAAGAATTTAAGTCAATTTAAGGAATAGGAGAATCATAATTAGGATTTCTTACACTTGGTCGAAATAAAATAACTTGTTTGATTTTTAGGGTCAGGAAGAAATTTGGGAAAGTAATTTAGTCTTGATATTTACCTTAATGACATATGCACACAAAATACACTTACACACTTAGGGTTTGAAAACAGAGACTCTTATGCCTTATATAAAAAAAAGAAAACAAAAGTCTAATTATTGAGTAGCTAGGTGCTTTGGCCTAAGCAAGCCTTAGTATTTATGCAAAAGATAATTAGACAAGGTTGAAAAAAAAAAAGGATATTCTCTGATTAAGCTGGGTATTTATGCCTCATGAAGCATAAATATTCACGCCTAAAAGGGGTACCTCATATAAATAATGTGTATCCTCTGATTAAGCTGGGTATTTATGCCTCATGAAGCATAAGTATTCACGCCTAAAAGGGTTACATAGTATAAATAAAAACCTTGGTTTCGTGGCCTTATCTGCTCGGGTGTTTAGGTCCTTAGGGGTGTTTTCTCACCTGGTGCCCTAAAACCGTCCGGTTTGGGTGTCACCGACTGAAAGCTCGTTACATGGGCAGATTAGAAAGCCTAATGAAATTGAGGAATAAAAGTTCACAAAAAAATAAATAAATATGAGGCATAGGAGTTAATGTTGAAGAACCCTTAGTAAACTTCACAGTCACGATGGTGCATACGAATCAGGGTAAATTAATAGACTAGATGAGAAGTACAAATTGACTCCTTACTTTAATTGATGACATATTTTTGAATGGAGACTAAGTTTAGGAATGAAAATTTTGATATTCCTATAACTTATAGATTACTTAAGATCTCACAAATATACTTCAAATATTTTCTCCTTCAAAATATAAAAAATAAATAAATAAATAAATAAATAAAAATGCTTTTCGAAAATACTAACATTTTCTCTTCCTTTTTGGATTTTGTGGGTGTAATCCGCTGAAAACCCTCACGAGACAAAACTCGTCCTCTAGGGGTGACCTAGAGGTTTAACAGCTTGTTGCACATGCTCAGTGCAATCGAGTAACCTGCGAAAGTGGTCTAATAATTGATTCTAGTTAGTATGATGTTTTGCTCGAGGGCGAGCAAAAGATAAGTGTGGGGGTGTGATTTATCACATACATTGCATTTATGTTGTCACGTTACCACACTTGTTTGCTAATAAATGATATTAATAAGTGTCTTTTTTCTTTGCTAAATGTAGGCCCAAATGCTCAAGGAAATAAATGAGGAACAAGCCCAAAAGCTCACTTTATTCTGAATTAATTCAGAATAAATTCGAAGTGAAGAAGTCTAGGCTATATCTTGGCATATCAAGGGGTGAGAAAAATCCTCCTTGAATCGAGGAATCAAAGCCAGAAAATCAAAAGCTGATTCAGTCAGCGGTTGAAGCAGCAAACAAGAAAACCAGCAGGATATGCGAGAAGCCCTTCATACCAGGAAGCTCCCCCCTCTTGGTGTGGCCACGTGGCCATACCAGGGCTGCGGAAACGCGGCCCAAGCCGCGTTTCCGCGGCCAACTGATTTCAGTTGGGGGAGCGTTTGCTCCCCCAACGATCCCGGGATCCTATCTTTTCAGGTTTTGGCTATAAATACCTCTTTCAGCAAGGAAAAAGGCAGCGAAGACTAGGATTAAATTTTACACTTATTTTCTTACGATCTAGGTTCATTGTTAGCTAGAAAGAAAGTTGTAATCTTACTTTTTAAATTTTAGTCCAGTTTCAAAAACTTGTGAGAGAGAGGACTGAGAGCTTGTACTTGAAGGTTGAAGTGACATCAATACAAAAGTCGGGCCGATTTCTCTTTCACTTGCAGTACGGTATGCTTTATATTATGTCGTTGTTTTCTTCGTTTTCCATGAGTAACTAAACACGTTTTCTAGGCTAGCTATCGACTCTCTCTTGTTTTCTTCTCTTCTGTTTTTTTAAAAGAAAAAGACCCGATGACTCATATGCATGCCTCCCTTAAAAGCCTTTCTTTTTGAAAGTGTTCTTGAAGGCACATGAGGATGGTGTTGGCCCAAAGGCCTATCACCCTAGTTTTGATGATGATCAACTCATGAAGTTATATTTACTAATAATCTTGTGTTTAATTAGTGACAGATTCCTTATCAAGATCTTAGTAGGTGTGGAGCTTCAACAAAGGATTTAAAGACAAGTTGGAAGCTAGCACCGGTTGATTCACGAGCCTATGCAACAAGTACACATCTAGAGATGAGCTCGATGGATTACTTTTGGACCAAGTCAAGAAGATGAGAAGCCTTCAAGGGAAGACTTCAAGAAGTTGAAGACTTGTGTCTAGGTATAAGATTTTGTTTTGTTTTAGTTAAAATGTAAAGGATAGAATAGTTGGTGGATTGCTCAAGTTCATATCACACACACACTCTTGATTTATATGTGTTTTCATAAAAGATTTTTAGTTCTAGAAAAATACCGTTTTGGTTTTTGGTGTTTCAAATATACATGTGTTTTTAACCAAAACCATTTTAGAACTCTCGACACTCTTTTAGTCTTTTAGTCATAACTTTTGATTCTCTTATTCAATTAACATGATTTAAATTGAATTTTAAAGATTACTTTCAGAGCTACATTTAATATTCAATAATCGTTTTCTGATTTAAATGTTAAGAATGTCAAATATTGGGTTGAAGTCTGAAAAAACAGTTTACAGTTTCTGATTTGATACCTTTTAGTATTTTATTGATAACTTTCAAATCCGAATTGATATTGATTTGATTTAAGTTGCATTAGAAAGATGACTTCAATATCTACAAATTCATCCTATATACTTATTCCCAAATTCGAACGTTTTTGACCTCAAAACTGTGCTCCAAGTTAACCCATTGCACAGAGGTCGGTCGACCGGGCCGGTCGACCGACGTGCACAAAACTGTGCACGTTTTGTGCGGTCGACCGGGCCGGTCGACCGGAACTGAGAGCAGTGCTCTCTGTTCTTCCCGGTCGACCGGGCCAGTCGACCGGAGGCTGTAACGGTCAGATTTTTGACCGTTACCGGTCGACCGGCCGGTCGACCGGCAGCTCTGACAGACCCCAACGGTCAGATTTTTCTGACCTCTATAAAAGGGGTTTTGTCATTGTTTGAAGCCAAGATTTTAGGAGAGCTTTTGTCCAGTTATTTCCATTCTTTTAGCAGAGTTTTCTCCACAAAATAGAGTGCCAATATTTCCTATCAAAAGGGATTTTATCAAGAGAGTGTTTATTGTGATTTCTTGAGTTTTCCATCAAAGTTCTTTCCTTGATTTCTCACACTACACTTGAGCATCCATAGTTATATCTATCCTATAGGAGTGTTGTAGTGAGAGTTTTGTTAGGTGATCAAGTGTTTAGATCACCAAGATCTTTCTTTGTATTTGAGGAAGCGGGCAAGTGTGCTCGCGGTGTTTTGAGTTCGGGTGCGGACTTGTTGTACGAGGTGCGGCCTCGACGAGCCGGTGGGCTTGTGGTGTGTAAGGGACTTTGGGAGTCCGAGGGCTTGTAGGTGTTGCGGCACCAAGGAGAGATCCGGTTGGATCGTGCATAGTGGAAATCCTTCGTGTGTCGAAGGCGGGGATGTAGAGCAAGTGTGCTCGAACCTCGAAACAAACCCTTTGTGTTTGCGATTGCTCACTCTTGCTCTCTTTCTCTTTTTGTCTCTATTTTATATCTTGCATTCAATTTATTGTGTTCATCTTATATATGCATGATATATTCCCTTGTGCTCATAATTGATATACATACTTGCTTGGGTTTGTTGTTAACACTAGTATTCAACCAAGAGAGCCAACGCGGCACCTCAACCCATTCAAGGGGAATCTAGAGGAGTTTGTCCAGAGCCTCGCAAGGGGAATTCGGCAACACTCTTGTGTTATACATAAGTGTTTAATTAAAAGAAGTTTAATTTGGTCAACTTAGTTTTAATTCCGCATTATTTGTTCATAATTGACCATTAGATTAGCCATCACCTATTCACCCCCCCTCTAGGTGATCTTACAATTGGTATCAGAGCTAGTGCTCTTGATATTGGGTCTAACAACCTAAGAGTTAAAGATCCTACATTTGGGCTAATCACAATATTTGTTGTACACACACACCTCACCATGGACTTTATGTCACCACCCACCTTTGACATTCTTAACATCCACATTTGGAAAGTTAAGATGTCATTATTCCTCAAAGCCCTAGGTTATAATGTATATCTTGCCACTACTAATAATGCTTATTGTATAGATGGTAAGAATCTTGAGGCTAATACAAAAGCCCTAAATGCTTTGAAGAGTACCCTAAATGATGATTACTTATTTAGGGTTGCTAATATTGATATGGCTTTTGTAGTTTGGAACACCCTCATCTCCCTTGGCGAAAATGAACAATACCTTGCGGGGAGTGATTCGGATGTTGGAAGCGACACCTCCAACAAGTGCTACATGGTCCAAGGGGATGACCCCCTGAGGTAAATACCGAATCCGATGATGAGGATGCTAGTATGTCATATGATGAGCTAAATTCTTTATGCCAATTATTGCTTGAAAGATATGACATAATTAAGAAAGAAAATAAAATTTTGAAAAAGGACATTGCTTGCATGCATAATGAACATGATTCATGTAGAGATAACATTGCATGCTTAGAAAAGAATAATAAAGATTTGAAAAAGAACATTGATTGCATGCATGTAGAAAATGATTCTTTTAGAAATAAACTTGCATGTTTAGAAAAGGAAAATGAAGACTTGAAAAATGAAAATGTTTCCCTCATGTCTAAATTAAATGATTTGTGTAAAGGGAACACAATTTTGAAGGATAAGATAGCTATGGTAGAAAAACAAAAAGAAAATATTTTTCAAGAAAATATCACTTTGAAAAGAAAATTTGTTGAAAAAGAAAAAGATTTTGTTGCTAAGAAGAAAAAGAAAAATGATCCTTCATCTCATCATGCTTTTCATGCCACATCTAATGAGATTAAGAATAAGAAAAACAAAATGAATAATTTGAGTTCAACTTTGAACTCTTGTGCATTCAATCATTCTAAGTTGGAATCTTTGTTTCAAAAGAAACAAGTTCCCCATGCTCATGCACATACTCATCATGCTCATGCTTATGGTGCACATCACGATCACAATCACACTCATAAGCATCATGCTAAGGTGTACATTTGTACACATGTGGCCGCAAAGGCCATCTAGCAAAATATTGTTTTGATAAGAAACCATATCTATATTTTGCTAAGTATAATAAATTTTAGGTTCCTTACAACAATGCTAACCCCAAAGGACCCAAGAAAACATGGGTACCAAAACCCCCCCTTTTGATTTTGATGTAGGTGAGGGCTCTCACAAAACGTGAGAGGATTGGTGCCTCGGTAGTGAATGCAATGGATATGATGGACACTCTTATAGATGCATTGCTATCAAGGAAATTTTGGTGGAAAAATCCACCATGCTTGGAGCTTTGAAGTTGTAACAATTTCTTAACTCCTATTTTTATATACATGCTTTTACTTATTTCATACATTCATAGCATGTTCATGATTTTGTTTGATTTGTGCTTCATGTGGTATTTACATGCTTAGATGTAGAATATATCAAACTTGTATGTATACATATACAAATAGTGAATTACAATTGACTCTTAAATAATTTGAACTTCATGCTCACTTGTATCCACTTTATGCATATGTATAATCTAGTTTTGATAATTCTCATATATACATGTTTTGCCAATTTTGTGATTTACTTCATGTATATGCATGCTTAATTCAAATCTAATAAATATACATGTATACCCGTGAGTCTCTTGCCTTCATGCAAACATTTAATAGACTCTTTTATTTTTGGGATATGTATGCATATTGTTAGATTTGTATAATTCATACATATACCATGTAGATTATTTTAAGATGATTTGTTTTGATAAAAATGATTTTTATGTGTTGGTTGATAAAAATTTTAGTCATGATTTGATTTGGGCTTCTATGACTATTTTCATATGGATACAATTTACATAACCTTTGAACACTCATCTTAAGAAAACATATATTTGGAGCTTTATGGACTATGAGTGCTTGAACTTTTATGTATTTAGTTATGTTTATGAAAAACATATGATTTGATGTATTTGAAGGATCTTTAACTAGTTTGTCAAAAATCTATTTATACTAGTTATCTATTCTTCAAATATTTTTTGAGATTTACACATGATCCTACTTTACAATAATTGGATAAATTATTTTGTTTTCTCAAGATTTGATGATTCATGATTTGAATATTAGTTTAAGTGTTAGCTTTTGTCAACACTAGGATTTATACTTGTACATATCATGGGCCACAAATAAATCTATTTATATTTGTGCTTGAATGCTTATTTGAACCCATGAAATGTGCTTGTATTGCTTAGTTTTGATGATTCATACATCTTTAAACTTATATTCTCTCTTTGGATTTGATTTATGATCATGTGCTTTTCATTTTATGTATATGTGCATTTTGGCCAAACTTTAAGATATACATGTATACCTCTTGAGTCATTTGCCTTTCATGCAAATCTACATATATGGACTCAATTGCATTAGGGATATGTATGTATGCTTCTTGTGTTGACAAAATATACATATACCTTGAAATATAATTATTTTAAAATAAAGAAATTTTTGTGATGATTTTCATGCTTTCAAAAATTTATGTTTTAAAGGAATATTGAACTTTATTGCTATTTTTCATGATGCCATGTTCCACATAACACTAGTACACTCACTTCTTTTCAATATGGACTTTATGGATACTAGAGTGTTTTTAGTGCCTTGTGTTTCATTGATATTTCATGAAAAACTTTTGATTTATTCCTTGATTGAAGGATTCCGTACTAGTTGTTAAACACCTTCATTTAACTAGTTCGAATTCTTCATGTGGTAGATTATATGATATATACACTTAAGCTTAATTTTCAATTGGTATCATTGGATATTTTCAATGGTATCAATTTGACCTCTTATGTATATACTCATATTTTTGCTTTCCCATATATGTATGTATCACCTTCAATTGATATTAGTTCTTCATACATATATATGATTTGTTGTGTGCTTGTATCTAAATGGACTTATATTTTTAAAGCACAAAGTTGTTAATGCTAAGCTTACTTCAAATCTTATTTATCTTCAAGCTTATGCATTGTATTTCATAATTGGTATCAAAATTCAAAATTTGGTTGTTCTACATTTGGTACCTTAAAAGAAAATATTGTATTTTAAGATATTTCAAAATTTTGTTTTCATAAGAAAATTTCAAAATTTTTAATTTGTATTGCCTATATGCAAGGAGAGCTTAACATCTCTTCTACATATAGATCTTCTTGATTGATTTAGATTACCCCTCCTTGATTTCTTTATTTTTGACAAAAAGGGGGAGAAAATTTGTTTGATGTATTTTACTTTGAACCCTTTGTTGATGATTGACAAAAAGGGGGAGAAGAATTTGAGATATGCATGTCTTCCTTGTGTAAGGGGGAGAAGATTTTATGTTCATGTATATATGTTGTGGTTTGCAAATAATAGGAGAAAAAGATTTGATTTTGTGTTATCTCCATTCATTTGCATACATGTCATGTGCTTCATTGTCATATCTTTATCATTTATTTGGTATGCATGAGTTAAGGGGGAGCTTCTTTGAAGCTTTACTTTAATCCATGCATATATAACTTCATGAGTTTTGTCATCATCAAAAGGGGGAGATTGTTGGCCCAAAGGCCTATCACCCTAGTTTTGATGATGATCAACTCATGAAGTTATATTTACTAATAATCTTGTGTTTAATTAGTGACAGATTCCTTATCAAGATCTTAGTAGGTGTGGAGCTTCAACAAAGGATTTAAAGACAAGTTGGAAGCTAGCACCGGTTGATTCACGAGCCTATGCAACAAGTACACATCTAGAGATGAGCTCGGTGAATTACTTTTGGACCAAGTCAAGAAGATGAGAAGCCTTCAAGGGAAGACTTCAAGAAGTTGAAGACTTGTGTCTAGGTATAAGATTTTGTTTTGTTTTAGTTAAAATGTAAAGGATAGAATAGTTGGTGGATTGCTCAAGTTCATATCACACACACACTCTTGATTTATATGTGTTTTCATAAAAGATTTTTAGTTCTAGAAAAATACCGTTTTGGTTTTTGGTGTTTCAAATATACATGTGTTTTTAACCAAAACCATTTTAGAACTCTCGACACTCTTTTAGTCTTTTAGTCATAACTTTTGATTCTCTTATTCAATTAACATGATTTAAATTGAATTTTAAAGATTACTTTCAGAGCTACATTTAATATTCAATAATCGTTTTCTGATTTAAATGTTAAGAATGTCAAATATTGGGTTGAAGTCTGAAAAACAGTTTACAGTTTCTGATTTGATACCTTTTAGTATTTTATTGATAACTTTCAAATCCGAATTGATATTGATTTGATTTAAGTTGCATTAGAAAGATGACTTCAATATCTACAAATTCATCCTATATACTTATTCCCAAATTCGAACGTTTTTTGACCTCAAAACTGTGCTCCAAGTTAACCCATTGCACAGAGGTCGGTCGACCGGGCCGGTCGACCGACGTGCACAAAACTGTGCACGTTTGTGCGGTCGACCGGGCCGGTCGACCGGAACTGAGAGCAGTGCTCTCTGTTCTTCCCGGTCGACCGGGCCAGTCGACCGGAGGCTGTAACGGTCAGATTTTTGACCGTTACCGGTCGACCGGCCGGTCGACCGGCAGCTCTGACAGACCCCAACGGTCAGATTTTTCTGACCTCTATAAAAGGGAGTTTTGTCATTGTTTGAAGCCAAGATTTTAGGAGAGCTTTTGTCCAGTTATTTCCATTCTTTTAGCAGAGTTTTCTCCACAAAATAGAGTGCCAATATTTCCGATCAAAAGGGATTTTATCAAGAGAGTGTTTATTGTGATTTCTTGAGTTTTCCATCAAAGTTCTTTCCTTGATTTCTCACACTACACTTGAGCATCCATAGTTATATCTATCCTATAGGAGTGTTGTAGTGAGAGTTTTGTTAGGTGATCAAGTGTTTAGATCACCAAGATCTTTCTTTGTATTTGAGGAAGCGGGCAAGTGTGCTCGCGGTGTTTTGAGTTCGGGTGCGGACTTGTTGTACGAGGTGCGGCCTCGACGAGCCGGTGGGCTTGTGGTGTGTAAGGGACTTTGGGAGTCCGAGGGCTTGTAGGTGTTGCGGCACCAAGGAGAGATCCGGTTGGATCGTGCATAGTGGAAATCCTTCGTGTGTCGAAGGCGGGGATGTAGAGCAAGTGTGCTCGAACCTCGAAACAAACCCTTTGTGTTTGCGATTGCTCACTCTTGCTCTCTTTCTCTTTTTGTCTCTATTTTATATCTTGCATTCAATTTATTGTGTTCATCTTATATATGCATGATATATTCCCTTGTGCTCATAATTGATATACATACTTGCTTGGGTTTGTTGTTAACACTAGTATTCAACCAAGAGAGCCAACGCGGCACCTCAACCCATTCAAGGGGAATCTAGAGGAGTTTGTCCAGAGCCTCGCAAGGGGAATTCGGCAACACTCTTGTGTTATACATAAGTGTTTAATTAAAAGAAGTTTAATTTGGTCAACTTAGTTTTAATTCCGCATTATTTGTTCATAATTGACCATTAGATTAGCCATCACCTATTCACCCCCCCTCTAGGTGATCTTACAGATGGGTATGGATAGTTGAATTCACCATTCTTTCTTGAACTTCTTGTGGATCGTTTTTAATTCATTCTTGCTTCTTCGCGCTTTATGTTTTAATATCCGATTCCAACTCTTTCTTGAAGAAAAAGGACTCAAACCTTCTGCATCTTATGTGCTTTACTTAAACCTTTCTAAAGAAAAAGCAACTTTAAGTCTTGCAAATGATATCTTGAGGGACTTAATACTTTAAGAGAAGAATGACAATTGAGTAGGAAGATAGTAAGCCCAGATTTGATTTCATATTATAAACCAACATCACAACTCTTCAAGCTTTTTATAAATCACCTTCTCCAAACCCTTTTCTGAAAGTTGAAATTTCTCTTTTTCATCTCTTTTCCTTACATTTTCTTTTCCTAAAAAAAAAACGAACACAAATTCCTTGTTTTTAAAACGACTCATCGAAAAGCTTCCATCGCATCCCTCCTTGTGGACACGACCCGTTAGCCACAAGCTACACGGTACATTCTTAAACTCCTTGGTTGTTTTCTTTATTTTAGCAATCACCCATCGGATGAAATCGTCCAAAGATGTCCATGGAATGAATCATCCCAAATTTGTCTTGCCTTTGGACAGGACCAGGGAGCGTGAGAGATGGTTTCGGTCTGAGATTGTCTCAGGACTTCTTCTTTTCAACTTTGAGAAACCTCAAAAAATGCAGAAAGACATTGGAGATTCTTTAGCTAGCAAGAGCATATTTTGCATTGTTGGTGTAGATTTTGGGATTGCTTGATGGAGAATTACGCTCAGAGAGTTGATCGTGCTTTCTCTTCACAGTATACAGATTTTTGCACAGGCTCATTTTTTCCAATATTCATGGGCTTGGAGATGGAGAATGGTTGGGAAATATATCAGCTTTCACCTGCACCTTGTTAGCTGTCCCTGTGCATCAGCAGGCTTCAATGCTTCTGTCATAGAGATGTCTTCTAGTTTTAATATCATCAGCTTCTATCATAATCTTAAATGAAAAGGGCATATCCCTAAATAGATCATGGGGATTTGCCAGGAAAACTCTCAATTTGTGTTTCAAGCAATGCAATGTTCTCATTTGACATCATATTTTTAGGAGTCTGGTTGGCATGCAACATATTCTTGGTAATATTGTATTTCCATGTTTTATGTAGTCTGACTATCCCTAAAGATTAATGTTATCATATTTAATACATTAAAATATTTCTAGAAATTTACATTCTTGCTTATACTTTTCAAACTAAGTTGTGGTACAAGAAGAGAATTTGGTGTGGATGGTAACAGTGACAATGATGACAGTAACAGTAGTAATAGTAATGACAATAAAAATGATGGGGACTATTATAATCATAAAAGTGGTATACAATGACAGCACCATTTGTGGTAGCTAGCAGTAACATGGTGTTGATGGATGACAATTTGACGATATGAGTGACGAAGAGCGAAGGCTATGGTAATAAATAAAGTGGACGTAGGCAATGATAATAGTGGTGACTGTGACAGTGGTGACGGTAATTGTTGCAAATACAACAAAATAATGTCTTATTACGTCATCAAAGATGGAGTTGTTTTTTATGCCAACAATGATGTTGTTGGCAATAAGGTTGATAAACACGATAATAAAGGTAACAATTGTGTCGTCAATCTAGTAACATCGGAGGTGATGATGATGGTAGGAGCAGCGATGATGACGGTGATGAGAATGATGGCAATGATGCAAGGGGAAGGAAAGAAGAGTATAAGCAAGGGTAATTTAAAAAATATGTCTTCAATAAAATTTCCACCACCGAAGGATGTAATACTCTCCTATCACGGAGAGAATCTCATATTAAGGAATATAATAATAACAGGAGTATAAAATTGCTAAAAATGTTGAGCTGCATAGAAATCTCAATTTCTCAACAAATTCATACATGAAAAGGGCCTGATCTGTTAAGGGCCCATTTGGAAACTTCAATGAGGAAGAAGTGGGAAGAAAAATGAAGGAAGAGAGGAGGAAGAAATTTCTTCCATCTTCGATTTGTTTTTTTGTTAAAATTTGAAAGAAAGAAGAGAGAGAGAGAGAGAGAGAGAGAGAGATAAAAGAGAATGTTGAAAAATTGTTTTATGCGTAGATCCTTGAGCTCCTATCAATCTCCATCCCGAGTATGAGAGAAAAAAAATTTTGGAAGGAGACTGGTCATGTAGGCGCAACCTAGAGTTCTCCTCTCTTCCAATTTTCTTCCAAGAGATCCAAACACGAGAAGAGATAAAGAAAGCATTCTTCATTCTTTTTTTTCTTCTCTTCAACAGAAACAAATAGGTCCTTAACTATTCGAGGTTTTTAGAAGATACATAATAGGTCAAATTTTTAACGTAGTATTAGAAAAATATCATTTAAAGAGAAATGTCGGTCAAGATGCTTCAAATTATTTCCATTTATTAGAGATTATAATTTTCTAAAACATTTTCCACCTTAAAAGTGCGGTCTAAAATGGATCCTAAAATGACTGAGATATGCATGGCCTAAAAGTTTCAACCTCAAAACTTAACTTTACTTCTAACAAGTAAAGTCTTCAATGTTTTTAGGCCTTTTGTCGAGAATTAGCAAAAGTTAGGGCCTAACTCTGTCCTCTAATAAAATAAGAAGTCGGACAAAACCCTTTGAATCAAGAAAATTGTTTCAAAATTTCTCATCCTTGATGAAAATGAGCAGAATAGATAAACTCTTGCAGTTCAAATTCTCGCTATAAAGTTAAAAAGAATACTAGTTTTCTGTTCATCGGTCTTCGATCATATACGAGAAAAAAAAATTATGAGAAAAAGACATAGCAGTAGCCACTTGTATTCCTATCATCCTTTTCACACATCTTTTCAGTACAGAATAAACAATAGATCTCACTACTTGAACCGTCCAAAATATTAAGATTTCTTTCTTTCTTTTTTTATCATCAGAGGGTTTTTCTGAGAAACTTACTAACATTATCTGCATGATAGAGCCCGAGAGAGTTCGAACCGAACCGCAGAGCCTGGAGTGTGCGCCACTTGGCCACATGCCCAAGCAAGTCTAATTAGGCTGCAAGCCTGTAAATGTTTTGGGCCTTTCCCCATCAAGAAGCATGCATGGGCCTGGCATCCAATGTTTTGGCCCAGAAGAGTATTTCTATATATTTCTTTTTAAATTTTTTTTAAAACATGTCACAAACACAAGTGAGATTTAAATCTCAAATCTCAAAAAAACTTTACTACTTTTTTAAATTATGGAATTTACTCATTAGACTTGCATTGATCTTTTTTCAACCTACAAATTAGTCTCACACAGCTAATGCCCTTACAGTCAATGTATCACCCTAACTAATTACTTACATAGTATTCAAAGCACCATTATTTTTATTTAAGCTCCCTTTTACCAATCTCATATCTCATAATCTCATGTTAATTAGTCAAACGATATGCGGCGCGGCCGTCATTAGCATTTTTTTAATTTACTAATCCCATCATTATGCCAATTGCCAGTTGAGCTCAGAATGTGGCATCCAAAGTCATTTGTGATCATTAAATAAAAACAAAACTTCATTATTTACTAGTAATTCAATGCATTTGGCTAGTTCAACATGAAACCCATTTGATATCTTACTAAGATGGCTTTGCTTTGCTTATATTCTTATATTAATTTTTTTTGGAATTTACAAGGAGGAGAAAAGAAAAGAGGACTCTTTCTATTCATCCCTCAATTGCCACATTGCTATGTCATTAGTGGTTCTCTTATTTATAATAACAAACATATTTTATGTGTGGTTCATGTTTAGAATCTTTGATGATAAGAGGCCAATTGAGTATAATAGGGAAATTAGTGGAGATCAAATCAAATTGACACTTGGGGGTGGTGTCATTTTTGCTATAGTCTAAGAATGACCAAAATATAGCAAACCAAGACCTTTGATGCTGTTGGACTTCTTATATATATAATAATGGATACATCTCTAATGCATCAAAGGTGTGTTTGTTTAGTGGAAAATTATTCAGAAAATAGTTATTTTCTCTGATTTCTATGGAGTCTATAGGTTTTTCCAGCAATACATGTTATTTGGTTGGAGAAAAAGTCTACAAAACTTTGTCAGTTTTCCTCTCTGTTTTCCTCTCAAGTCAGAAAACTGACACATGCCCAATTTTCTTCAATAGTAAACAGACAATTGTCAGTTTTTGTGGGCTGGCTTCTAAGCCAAACAGGCCCTAAAGATAAAGATTTGAAAAAGTTTTATGACTTTCAAACTCATAGAGAACAGTATGAACTTTAGACAAGGAACTTTGTTATAATCTAAAATACCTATCAGCATCATCAAAAATAAAGAAAGTCCTTGACTGATCTAAGAAAGACAAGCCTCAATAAAGAACATGAACTTGTTGCTTATATAGACTGGTCCTCACACAATGTAAAGCATGCTGGCTAGGTGCATGGACCATGTCTTAATGATACAATTCAGCATACATGCATGTCATCAAGATTTGAAACTTCTTGTTGATTGAACACAGAAAATGGAGCCACATCCTTTTGCTTGCTGAAATTGATCACAGTACATTGCCCTGCTTGTACAAAAATCTCATCAATCACCATAAGGTGTGATTTATGCCCATCTCTCTTTTCTTTTTCAAAACTCAGATCCTAGGTCTGTGTTTTGATTTATTTGTCAAATAAATTGAGATTTGTGAACAATAAAGCAAAGAGATTACATCTTTTGCTTGTTATATTCTTGTTTTCCAGAAAATTCAATGGATTGGAAAATATGACTTTTTTTGGAAATATGGAGTTATTATTCATTGAAAATTTTAAAGTAAAGTGCTACTATTCCTCAACATCAAAATGGTTTGGGTGGAACAAATAAAAAGAAAAAAGAGAATCAAGATCCCATGAAGAAAAGAGTAAAAACAATTATTCCTCTGAAATTGGAGGTGATTTTCAGTACATCAATAGATAAGGTTTCTCAATATCAAAATGTTGGCAGGACTGCTTTCAAACAAAATCCTACAGCTCTCCCCCAGTTCTTCTGTTCACTTTCCATGATTCTATGATTAGTTGAATGGCATCACCTTTTAATAAAGCAACAAAATAAAAGAGAAAAAAAATGAAACCAAAATTAATTGCAACCTTATCTACCTTCTCCATGTTGGTTTCAGCTTAAAAAAAAAAAAAAAAAAAAAAAAAAAAATCTTCTTTTGTCTTTGAATGAGAGTTTATCATCAGATGCCAACCCACCATTAGAGACCTTTTTCCACCTGCCAGTGATTCAGTGAACTGGAGTATGCTCTGCTCTGTACAAACCAAAAGAAAACTAATTCACATTAGTCAGAATATTAATGAAGTGTTTGAAACTTGAGAGCTGCCCTTGAGTTTGATAAATGCATGGGCATTTCTCTCAAAAAGATTGATAAAATGCATGGGCATCTGTTTATGAGTCCCGGGGACATCCTTTTTTATTGTTTTTGTCTCTCAAAAAAATCAGAAAGCAGGAGCAGAGAGAGAGAGAGAGAGAGAGATTAACATCTCTTTGGATTCAAGAGATTCTTTGCTAAAAATGGAGATGGGAATTCTTTTCACGCATTGCATGATTTTGGGGGATCTCCCTTTGACAGGAGATTTGGAATTACCTTCAACAGTGGTGAAGGGAAGTCTATTATTGAAGCTAGGGTTTGCTCTGAAATGTAGCTGAGTGGCTGTTTGTTTCATGTCAAAGTCTGTAATATGTAAATGACTTAAAACTCATTACAACTGCGGTATTTATTTGGATCGTAATTCGTAAAAGATTTACGCAACTCAACTACCACCCACTTGCAACCCAATTCTCACTCACTTTCAGTCCACTTACAGTTAATTTCGTGGTCATACAAATTTGTATTATTTGTTTAATATTTAATATTTTTAGTATTTATTTGCAATATTAAAACTTTTTAAATAACCAAATAGTTAATTTTGTGGTCAACTTTTTCACTTACGACTTACACATTACGACAACCAAACACCGTAAAACACAGTACACTTTTTCACTTACAACTTTATATTACTAGCCAAACACCGTAAAACTTACATGCATGTAACTCATTTACAACTGTAAAAAATTTTACCAATTATGACTTATGAATTACGGCCAGCTATGACAACCAAACAGACCCTGAGTTGCATGAGGGGGTGAAACCACAGTTGTAATTCTTTTGGGTCTTTTACCAACCAAAGGTGAGCTTGGTTGGTTAATTGTTGATCTGGATTTTCTTGTCCCTGCCTCTTGTATTGGACTAATCTAATGTATCATCATAATTGTGGTTTGCTATTACATTGTTGGATAAATAACATTAAATATAATCATGAATGCTACTCGTGAGCGGTAGAACATTGGCCGCGCTCGATTGAATCTTAACCATCCATAAAATATTAGACCATTTAATTAGGATATGTGTCCACGTGTCAAGCATCAAAACGCTCATCAATGGCGGAAGACGAAAATACCCTTAAGTAATTACTTAAAAAAAAAAAACGGACCGCTCCGAAAATGCCCTATTCTGAGGTCTGTGACTATGATTGTAATCCTCACAAAATGAGCACAGTATATGATTGAGAGTATGAGCGCAGCCTTCAAAAAAATACCTTATTTCTAAAGACTCACTGTGGTTGTAGTCTTCACAAAATGACAGCAGGCCTATTTTTGAGAATTGCGATCATGATCGCAGTTCTCATAAAAATGCACTATTTATAAGGACTGCGACTATGAACACAATCCTAATAAAATGTTGTGTTTCTAAGTCTTTATATGATTTACGACTTAGGACTCCGATCATGATCACAGTATTCACAAAAATGTTTTATATTTGATTCTTTATGAGAACTGCGAGGTCGCAATCCTCACAAAAATGCCTCATTTTTTAGTTTCTGTGAGGACTGCGATCATGATCACAGTCCTCACAAAATTTTTTATTTTGAGTTAGTACTCACAGAACTCGTTGCGAGCATGAACAAAACGAGATCTATAAAAAGATTGATCCCAAAAAAAAAATTCTAGAGGCTACGCCACCGATCCCGGGAGGGGGTCCCCACCCCTTCAATCCCCATGGTGCCCTGACCACACAGGTCGACCTGCGAATTTCTCTGCATCGAGGTCAAAATTGAGTGGAAAGCAACGTCAAGTACAATAAGGGTAAAAAAGAATAAAAATATATAAACAAGCGATGATTGAGAGAAATCGGTTTATGCTGACGTGAATAAGACTTTAGCGAATCAAATTATAACATTGAGTTTTTTTTAATTATGAAGAAATTAAGTGGTTGTAGCGAAATATTTCTGAACTACAAAAAAGTAAGAAGCTAAAGAGGATCCAATTTATAAAAATAGTTAGAATAATAGGTTCGGTAAAGTTGATGGACTTAAACACAATCTCCACTGCTTCTGAAATTTTGGATCTTCATTAAAATCTATCTAAATATTTTTTTTGAAATGCGATAAAGTTCATTTATATTCAACAATCAAATAAACTGTTTAATTATTCCTTTTCTCGAAATTAGAAGTAACATTAATAAATAATAGAAGAGGCATTTGAAAAGCTAATTGTGAAACTAGTCCAAATAAATAAATTTAAAATAAATACTCGTCAAAAAATAATATAATATAAAGATAAACCAATTTAGGGCTTCTCTAGATTGCAAGATTTTTCTACTCTGCATGATTTGATTAAAAAAAGTCTTGAATTTTTCTGCCTTCTTTTTTTTTTTAAGTCATTAAGCCCCTGACAAAACGTCAAAGCTCCTCAAATGACCAGGTCAGCTTTTCTTATTTTTTTTCTGAAGGAAAAAAGAAAGCCTCTTTTCAAATTTAATTTCAAAAAAAGATCTTTTAAGAATTTAATTATCAAAATTGATCTCCAATAGCAACATCGGCGGCACACAGGTATTGAACAGTTTCGTCTCGCTTGTGTGACGTTTGGCAGCTGTGAGGTGGTATCTTTTTTGTCTGAATTTGATAATTTCGAATAAAATTATAGCAATTTTAGATCGGGTTCGCCACCTATTATTGTTCTAATTTTAAAAAAAAACTTAATTTTAAATATTTTAATATATAAGTGCTTGTAGTGCAGCAGATAGAGTGTTTGTTTCCTAAGTAGAAAGTTGGAGATTCAACCCCTACATGGGGTGTTGATTTGGGATTTTTTTTCGTCTTAAGTTTTTAAATTTAAATGCGATTTTTCTGCATTTAAAAAAATGATAATATAAAATTGCATTTTGTCGAGAGTTGAACTTGGATCTACTGCTTAGAAGGTAATTATCCTAACCATTGGACAATAAACACTTTTATTGACCAATTTAATATTAATTTTAAACAATTTAAAAAAAATATTCTCATCTCATGCTGCAGTTTTATGTTTAAGTTCGTCAAGCCTGAACTTAAAATGTTAAGAATCTGTGAAACGTCTCGAGCCACAGATACGGAGACGCTACAGCGATGTATACACGCAGGACGAAAATACGCTCACGTATATACGCTAAGACTTAGTACAGTGAATACATATAATATACACCAGTGTTAAATAAGTACAAGATTACCTGCAAAAGGGTTAGTAATCATAACAGATATGTAAACATAGATAAATAAGATAACAGTAACAAATAACAAAGATAATTATGAATAAAAAAGAGTGACGGTCTCAAAAAAATCTCGAAAAGTATCTGGTACAACGATATCTCATATCTTCAACCTGGGCACGCAAACTCGGAGTCATCAGAAAGTGACCTAGTGAGTGGTAAAATGAAGGAAGCAGTAATTGTTGGCCCAAAGGTCTATCACTCTAGTTTTGATGATGATTAACTCATGTAATTATAGTTTACTAATGATTTTGTGTTTAATTAGTCTCAGATATTTGATCAAGATCTTAGTAGGTATTTAACTTCAACAAAGGAGTTTTGGAGTTTACTCATGTAGATTCAAGAGCTCGCGCGTCAAGATCGCATCTAGCACTCGGTTGAAATCAAGCTCGTTGGATCGTATTTGGATCAAGTCGACTTGGAGAATGAATTCTACAAGAAGACTTTGGTTTGTGTTTAGTTTAAGATTGTATTTAGATCTTGTGTAAAGGTAGATAGTATTGATATGCTCAAGTTTGTCACACACACAAGTTTAAAGTTTGGTTTTTGGTTTAACCGATTTTGAATTTCATGTCAAAAACACACACACACACACACATACACACACACACACACATACATACATATACATATATATATATACACACATACATACATGTATGTATATATATATACACATACATGTATGTATATATATATACACATACATATATGTATATATATGTATATATATATACATACATACATACATATATATAGGAAAAGTGTTCCTAGTAAGTCACCTTAGATTGTAATCTAAGGAGACGGCTTAAAACTCCAATATTCTGATTTTTTTCACGATTCAACCATACATTATTATATTCATGTTATAAGATGTACGCATATAAAAATTCGCGTTATTTAAAGTTTGTTTACTCTATTTTCTTACAGTTCAAACATTAACGGTTTTTAAACAGTAGAACAAAATGAAATGATTAGATCAATGAGGAAATGAACTTCAAATCACGTAATTTTTATATGCTTACATCTTATAACATGAATATGATAATGTGTGATTGGATCTTGAAAAAAAAGAAGGGATGTTGGAGTTTTAAGCCGTCTCCTTAGATTACAATCTAAGGAGCTAAGGAAACCTAATAGGAGCACTTGACCCATATATATATATATATATATATATATATATATATATATATATATATATATATATATATATATATATATATATATATATATATATATATATATATATATATATATATATAGGGAGCTGATCCCCTAAGAACGGTTCTCACGGATTTCTGTGAGAACTTTCACGTGGGTCGTCAGATCTGATAGATCAAATCAAATAAAACTAGATCTCTATCAGATCCGACGGCTCACGTGAAAGTTCTCACATCAATTCGTGAGAACCGTTCTTAGGGGATCAACTATATATATATATATATATATATATATATATATATATATATATATATATATATATATATATATATATATATATATATATATATATATATATATATATATATATATATATATTGGATTTTATCCACATATAATATGCTTCAAATTTATTTCAATATCATGTTTTGTATTTATACAAGTTTGAGAAAAAATCGGATTTCCATTTCAAAGTTTGGTTTTTGGAAAATACTAATTTTGTGTTTAAGTCTTTATATCACAAAAATGGTTCAAATAGTTTGTAATATGTGTTGATTTTGGTCACACATATTTGTTATTCAAAGATCTTGTAAGAACTTATTTTTGTGGAATTTATGTGATTTTATGGGATTTAATTGGTATTAAATAACCTAAGTTTCAAGTCCCAGAATTTCAGCCAGACTCAGCTGGCGGTCGATCGGACGGTCGACCGAACTAGGAGTCGGTCGACCGGACCGGTCGACCGATGTGCACGAGGAATGTGCACAGGCCAGCCTTGAAGGCGGTCGACCAGGCGGTCAGGCGACTGAAAGCACCCAAGTCTCCGGTGTGGCCGGTCGACCTGGCGGTCGACCGGGCGGTCGACCGGAGGCTCAACGGTCAGAAAAATGACCGTTGGCCGGTCGACTGGATAGTCGACCGGAAGGGCATTCTGCCCTTTCCTGCTGCAACGGGCAGAATTTTGAGAGGGTTATAAATACCCATCTCTTAGGCTTTTTATACATGTTTTTTAGAGCTAAAATTTCTATCTTTCTCAGTGGTTTAGCAAGAAGTTTTCAAAGAGTTTTTGGGCTACAAAGTTTTATTTTTATTTGTTTTAAGAATCAAAGAAAATAGAGTCTTATTTTTATTTGTTTTAAGAATCAAAGAAAATAGAATCTTTGGGAATTGGTTTTGATCTTCATTTCTATCTTTATCTAGTATTTTTCCAAGTATTTTTCTTTGTGATTTATTTTTCAAACACCTTGTATTCTCACACTTGAGCTATCATCTCTATCCTATCTATAGGATCTTGTTTTTGTGGAAAAATTGGTTTATGGTCTATTAAGATCACCAAAGTTGTCTGTAATCTTTGTGATCACCAAGAGTTGTAATATTTTCTTACTTTGGGTTTGTGCATATCCCTCTAAGTGTAGAGAAGGTTGTGCTTGTGATTTGGGTTTGTGGTTATCCCTCTTGTGAAGAGGTGATTGTGGTTGGAGTGTTGGCTTAGTGCCTTATCCCTCTTGTGTGGAGGAGATTGTTGTTTGGCTTAGTGCCTTATCCCTCTAGTGTGAGGTGATTGTTGTTTGACTTAGTGCCTTATCCCTCTAGTGTGAGGTGATTGTTGTTTGGCTTAGTCTTATCCCTCCTGAGTAGAGGTGATGTTGTTGTTGTGCCTAGCCTCTTGTATAGAGGTTGTTTTGATTGGAGAGAGGAGTTATGTACTCCTATTTTGTATTTGTCAAATCCTCGGTGGAGGTTTCTTGTATGGGAGGTCCTGTGTGGACTTATAATGGAAATCCTTCTTTGTGAAAGCGGGGACGTGAGCAGTGGCTCAAACCTCGAAACATATCTTAGTGTTTGTGATTGATCCACTATCTCTAAACTCTCTCTCTCTTATATCTTGCATTGCTTTATATTGTTCATATCATACATGCTAGATATTGTTTGTGTGCCCATTCTTGTGTTGAACCAAGAGAGCTTCATATAGCACCTCAACTCTAATTTAGAGGAATCTAGAGGGGATAGTCCAGAGCCATTCACTTGGAATTCGGCTACACTCTTTGGTTACACATAATGTGTTGCAATTAGTTTTTAATTGCACATCATTTGTCATTAGATTAGTCACACCTATTCACCCCCCTCTTGGTGTATTTTCAGTAATATATATATAATAAGACAATCACGATAACAATAGATAATACATGCTTAAATACCAATGATATAATATAATAATAATAACGATCGAAAAAATACACAAATGTCATATTTTAACATTATCAATACCTAGCATGTTATAATAATATCATTACCACAATAATATCTAGTGTTATGTAATTAATGAGATGTGCTACCACAAATAATAAGTCACATTGGGGAATGATATTACTACAGTCAATAGACTTATACCACTTATATTATCCTCAATATGCATGATATGATATAGTATTAAGTGTTCCTAATTACATCAATGTGCATAAGTAATCATTTAGTAAGTTTAATTACTTTATATTTCTTATTTAATCTAATAAAAACAATAGCATAATGGTGATGTGATGCATATGAACATATGATAAGAAGTATGCAGAATCACCATACTACAATGTTGTGATTATACAGTAACAGTGTCTATAAGGTATACATGAAATAGAATATATGGAATGCATAGTATATGTGTACATAAATAGTGTATCACTACATGTAGTGTAACAAGTATTAAGAAGTGTAACAATGTATGTAGGTAACATGACAATGGATAAACTATCAGAAATAGTAACAAGTACAACTGAATAGTCATAAACATATATCAGGCAGGTCATATTATTTATACAATAATAACAATCAGTACCTCTTGGTATTTTAGTCAATCTCTTCCAGTGTCCCATACTGCTGGCAGTTCATACCGGAGCCCTCCCTCCGGCCGAACCCATCTGAATATGGCATACGGATACCATGATCCGAACGAGAGAATGACCAAATTGCAAGTGTTCCTAACGTTATCATTGTTGGTTATCGAACATATTATGTACTAGGTCTGAATAAAAAGTGCACTGAGAATGCCTCCATCAAGCCAACACCCCGCGATGTGGGATTCTAGAGGTGGCTCCCACAGATTCAAAGAGATGGCCCCCACCATGTATGTGGTGTGACACTTTATTCCGCGAGGCACTTAGTTCTAAAAACCATGTGCCGGACGTCAGCATGACCATGCGTATAACGAGAATACAGAAAAATAAGAATACTGAATCTAGTCAGTAACAATATCTAAAACAAAGCGCTGGAGACATCCTCGTCACCCAACACCAAGCGGAGTGAGAATTCTAGAGGTGGCCCCCACAGATTCAAGAGGTGGACCCACCACGTATAGGTGTGATGTGGCACTTTACTCTGTGTGACACTTAGTTCCATACATGCTCCGCCAGACACTGGCGTGACTGTGCTAATAATTGAAAGTACACCTAGAGGGGGTGAATAGATATAAGGCTAATCTAATGACAAATGATGCGGAATTAAAAATAAATTACAACACACTTAGTGTAACCAAAGAATATAGCCGAATTTCCGGTGAAGGGCTCTGGACTATCTCCTCTAAATTCCTCTAAATAAGAGTTGAGGTGCTATGTAAAGCTCTCTTGGTTTAACGCAAGTATGGCACACAATCAAACCCAAGCATATATGATATGAACAATATGATGCAAAGCACAATGAGAGAGAGAGAGATAAGAGATAGTGGATCAATCGCTAACAACAAGATATATTTCGAGGTTTGAGTTACTATTCTACGTCCCCGCCTTCACACAGAAGGATTTCCACTATATCGTCCACGCAAGATTTTTCCACACAGGGAACCTCCACTGAGGATTTGGGTAATACAAACCGGGAGTACACAACTCTTCTCTCCAACAATACAACTTCTACACAAAAGTCAAGGCACAACACAAATCACCTCTACACTTAGAGGGATGGGCACTTAGCCAAACAAGATCAACCTCACACAAGAGGGATAAGGCTCAAAGTTGCAACTCCATAATTATCACATCTACACTTAGAGGGATACCAACACAACCAAACTCCTCCACAATCACCTCTCACTAGAGAGATACCAACAACCAAACACAACCTCCACAATCCCCTCTCACTAGAGGGATACCAACAACCAAACACAACCTCCACAATCACCTCTCACTAGAGGGAACTCAAATAAAAGAAGGTTACAACACTTAGTGGTATCAACAACCACAAACCAATTTTCCCACAAAATAGATCCTAATAGAAAGGATAGAAAGATAGCTCAAGCATGAGAATGTAAAGTGTTTGAAAATGAAAACAACAAAGAAAAACACTTGGGCAAATCACATGATAGATGTTGAAATAAAGATCAAAAATCAATTCCCAAATACTGTATTTTTCTTTGATTTTTCCAACACTTTAAAATAAATAAAGATAGAACTTTTAAATCCAAAAACTCTTTTAAAACTTGTAACTAAAACACTTAAGAAGATAGAAATTTTTGCTCTTGAAATTGTTGGCTAAAACAGCCCAAAGAAGTGGGTATTTATAGCCCACAAACAAATCTGCTCGTTGGCAGCAGGAAAAGGCAATTTTGCCCTTCTAGTCGACCGGCCAATGGTCAATTTTCTGACCGTTGTGCCTGCGGTCTACTGCCCGGTCGACCGTGCATAACCAACGGTCGACCGCCCGATCGACCGACCCCCACCCGAGAGTGGGGTGCTCTCAGTCGGTCGACCGACCAAGTGGGCAAGCCTTGTGCATGTCCCGTGCACATCGGTCGACCGTGCCGATCGACCGACCACTGGTCCGGTCGACCGGCCGGTCGACCGCCAGTGTATCTGGGCTGGGATTTATAGGATAGAAAAACTTGTCTTTTTAATTTCAAATAAATCCCATAAAATCACATAAATTCTACAAAAATAAGTTCATGTAAGATCTTTGAAATACAAATATGTGTGACAAAAATCAACACATATTATAAACAATTTGAACAATTTTTATGATATTGAAATTTGGCTTAAATACAAAATCGGTATTTTCCAAAACCAAACTTTGAAATGGAAATCCGATTTTTTCAAAACACATGTAAATATAAAAACATGATATTGAAACAACTTTGAAGCATATTGTGTATGGATAGAATCCAATAAACATATAAAGATTTATATCTATATTTTTGACATGAAATCCAATATCGGTTAAACCAAAAACCAACAAACTTAAAACATGTGTGTGTATTGTGAACTTGAGCATATCAACACTATCTAATCTTTACATAAGATCTAAACATATCTAAACTAAACAAACCGAGGTCTTCTTGTAGAACTCCTTCTCCAAGTAGACTAATCCAAATACGATCCACCGAGCTTGACTCCAACCGAGTGCAATGTGCGATCTTGATGCTCGAGCTCTTGAATCAACATATGATAGCTCCAAAACACCTTTGTTGAAGCTAATCACCTACTAATATCTTGATCAAATATTAGAAACTAAATATCACAAGATTATTAGTAAACTATAACTACATGAGTTAATCATCATCAAAACTAGAGTGAAGGGCCTCTAGGCCAACAATCTCCCCCTTTTTGATGATGACAAAACTCATGGAGTTATATATGCATGGATTAAAATTAAGCTTCACAGAAGCTCCCCCTTAACTCATGCATAGCAATAACCATAAAGATATGGAATGAATGCTCAACATAAACATGCATAAGTGAAGAATGTTTCTCCCCTTTTGTATAAACAAAAACGTATATGCTCGATACCAATTGTAAAAATACACATGCATATATGATATCAATTGTAAGTAAATATGCATATAAACTCAAAATCATTCTCCGAATTTCTAAACATGCATATAAACTCAAAAACATTCTCCGAATTTCTCTCCCCTTTTTTGTCAATCATCAACAAAGGGGTGAAAACAAATCAAACAATAAAGATATATATATGCAATATATATTCATGAAGAGGAGAGACGTTAAGTTAACTTCCCCTGTATACATGCATTTATATGAAAAGAGATGAGTAGACCCTAACCACATAAAGTATAATATGGAATGTATAAAAGAAGATGTGAAGCTCCTACTGCACACGTGTACTACGTACCAAAGAAAGGTCAATTACTTCAATATGAATACACTCAACATGAATCTATATATATAGAGAAGATGTTAAGCTCCCTTGCATATAAGCAATACAAATCAAAACATTATGATACCAATAGAAAAATATATCAATTTAGGATCAAGGTATATGTCGAAACATCATGATACTAATTTATTATATCAATTGAAAATAAACAAAACATTTTGAAGATACCAATTGAAAGTAAACAAAAATTTTGAGATACTAAAAGATACCAATGTGAAAATATCTTGATACCAATTTTAAAAAAATTGTAAATTTTGATACCAATAGAAAATGACACATTGTATATTTTTGATACCAATTGAAAGATATATATATATAGGAAATCTTGATACTAATTGAAAGTAACAATCAATTTCAAAGTAACTTGATACCAAAAAAATGTCTTTTAAGTTTTTGATACCAAGTGAAAGTAAAACCAAATTGATTTAGGTAAGCATAACTTATTTCAATATAGATACCAATTTTAAAATGAAACATGATGCCAATATTGAAAATGTTAGCATATACCAAAGCAAAATATTTTTCATCATAAAGAATGGGAGTAAGATATCAATTGAAAATGAAATCTATTGAAAGATACCAATTTGAAGTATAAAACATGAATTTTCTCCCTCTTTATGAAATACCAATAAAAATAATGCATAAGCTTGTATGAGGTACCAATTGAAAAAAATTGTCATTAAGGACTAAATCAAGCTTAGCATAAACATAATTTGTACTTTAAGACAAATTAAGATGTAAAGATATAGTAAGCACAATCAAATCACATATATATGTATGAAAAAGTAAATATCAATCGAAATTGATACTATTTGAAAGTTGAAGCATACATATATAGAAAACATATGAGTATACAAAATAAATATCAATTGTGATACCAATTGAAAACACAATGAGGATCAAGTGTATAACTCATAATACCTCCCTTTCATGCACATATTTAAAATGATTTTCAATTAGGCTTACAAGGCATGGTCGCCATTCGTCCGCCCTTCGATAGAAGGTTTTTTAAAAAATAGGATTTTGAAAATAGTTTTAACAAGTTTGAAAACTCTTCCAAAATGAAGAAATACGTAACTAGTTTTATGATAATCTTGAAAACTAGTATGAAATCCTTCAAGTAAGGAATAAAACATGAATATTTTCCATTAAAAACATGTAAGTCACACGATCATCGACACTCAACGTCTATAAAGCACATATAAAGCTCATGAAAAAAATCATGAGTAAATAAGAATAATGTGAGTGTAAGAATCATGTAAACACAAAATCATGGGAATAGGCAATTAAGCTCAATATGAATTCCTTTATAAACATGAAAAACATGAAATTTTAATTTTCACCAAAATAATTCCAACTTCAAGGCATATGTATATTTTGTCTAAATCTAAAGGTATACATACACATCCTAAACACAAATGAGTCCATAATAAAAATTTGCATGAAAAACAAATAACTCAAGGGTACACATGTATATCTAAAGTTTTAAACAAAATTAACATATACATGAAACTAAATACATTTACATGAAAAACATGTACAAATGTGGAATACAAGTTGAAATGCACTAATCATCAAAACTAGGCTATATTAGTACATCTAATGGGTACAAATGAGCATTTAAGCACAAACATATAAGAATCAATTGTTTCTCATTAATTGTACAAATATATTCACAAGTTTTAATGAATGTTACATTTAAACATGTAATCAAAACATGAAACATAAAACAAAATATAAACCAATATGATCATTAGGCTAAATGTATATATCTTAGAACAAGGATATATACAATAATTAAACTAAAATGAGAACACAAAAGTAATAGTCCATATAGATATGGGTATATCTCAAATACTACATATTTGTATCACAAGTCTAATTAACATGGCATTTAACATAATAATGATTAAAACATGACATGCTAAAAAATCAATAATCTAAAAGCATGTAAACATAAATGGGAGTAAAAGATAGTTACCAAAACTAAAAGGGCATATCTCTATATCTCCAAACCATGGTGGTCTTCCCACTAAACTCCCCTTGAAAGTGATGCATCCAAAATTGTCACCGTTTAGCTCGGAACGCATTCACCTCAAGGCACCAATGCATCTCACGTCATGTGAGAGCCCACACCTACATCAAATAAAATAGGAGTGGATTTTGGTACCTGATTGCTAAAAGAAAGAACAATCAAAGAGTTTAAGAGTTTACCGTGTAGCTTGTGGCTAACGGGTCGTGTCCACGAGGAGGGATGCAATGGAAGCGTTTCGGTGAATTGCTTAAAAACAAAGAATTGTGTTCATTTTTTATGAAAAAGAGAATGGAAAGAAAGAGATGGTTAAAAGAGAAATTGCAACTTTTAGAAAAGGTTTTGGAGAAGGTGATTTAGAAAGCTTGAGAATTGTTTTGTTGTTTTAATAATGAAGCAAATCTGGGCTCACTATCTCACTACTCAATTGTTCATTCTCTAGTAAAATATTAAGTGCCTCAAAGTGATCATTTGCAAAACTTAAAAGTTAATTTTTAGAAAGCTTTAATAAAGCACATAAGATGGTTAGAAGAGTTGAGTCTTTTCTTCAAGAAATCGTTAGAATTGAATATTAAAACATCAAGCGCGAAGAAGCAAGAATGAAGTAAAAACAATTCAAGAGATGTTCATGAAAGAAGTGAGAATTCATCAATCCAAACCCATCCTCATGTGTCTTCAAGAACACTTTCAAAAAGAAAGGCTTTTAAGGAAGGCATGCATATGATTCATTGGGTCTTTTTCTTTTAAAACAGGAGAGAAGAAGAGTAAGAGAGAGTTGTGATAGCGAGCCCAGAAAACCATTTAGTTATCCATAGAAAACAACGAAGAAAACATAGACATAATGCAAACCATACCGTACTACAAGTGGAAGAAAACGCGGCTCGACTCTTGTATTGATGTCACTTCAATCTTCAAGTACAAGCACTCAATTCCTCTCTCTCACAAGTTTTGATACTGGACTACAAAGTAAATAACAAGATTACAACTTTTGTGCTAGCTAACAAAGAGCCTAAATCCTAAGAAAATAAATACAAAACTTAATCCTAGTCTTCGCTGCCTTTTTCTTTGCTGAAACCCATATTTATAGCCAAAAACCAAACGAGGAGGATCCGGGAAGATTGGGGGAGCAAACGCTCCCCCAACAAACACTAACAAGCCGCGAAAAAGCGGCTTGGACCGCGTTTTCGCGGCCCTGGTGTGGCCAAGTGGCCACACCAAAAGGGGGGAGATCACTAGTTTGGTGTTTAGCCCGTATCTTCTTCTGGTTTTCTTGTTTCTGCTCCAAAACGTTGACGAAACAGCCTTGATTGTGTGGCTTCAATCGCTCGATTCAGGGAGGATTCTTCTCAACCTCTTGATATGCCAAGATTTAGCCCTGATTTCTTCATTTCGAATTTATTCTGAATTAATTCAGAATTTGGTGGGCTTTTGGGCTTGTTTCTCTTTTCTTTCTTTAAGCACTTGGGCCTACATTTAGCAAAGAAAAAGAAAACTTATTAATAGGATTTATTAGCTAACAAGTATGGTAAGGTGACAATATAAATGCAATATATGTGACAAATCACACCCCACACTTATCTTTTGCTCGCCCTCGAGCAAAACATCAGACTAATTCTAATCAATTATTGGACCACTTTCGCAGGTCACTCGATTGCACTGAGCATGTGCAACAAGCCGTTAAACCTCTAGGTTATCCCTAGAGGACGAGTTTTTTCTCGTGAGGGTTTTCAGTGGATTGCACCCACAAAATCCATGAAGAAGAGAAAAAGGTTAGTATTTTTGAAAAGAGAAAATACTTGAAGTATATTTGTAAGCTTTAAGTAATCTATAAGTTATAGGAATATCAAATTTTTCATTCCTAAACTTAGTCTCTATTCAAAAATATGTCATCAATTAAAGTAAGGCGTCAAATTGTACTTCTCATCTAGTCTATTAATTTACCCTGAGTCGTATGCACCATCGTGACTGTGAAGTTGACTAAGGGTTCTTTAACATTAACTCCTATGCCTTATATTTATTTAATTTTTTTGGTGAAATTTATTCCTCAATTTCATTAGGCTTTCTAATCTGCCCATGTAACGAGCATTCAGTCGGTGACACCCAAACCGGACAGTTTTAGGGCACCAGGTGAGAAAACACCCCTAAGGACTTAAACACTCGAGCAGATAAGGCCACGAAACTAAGGTTTTTATTTATAAGATGTACCTCTTTTAGGCGTGAATACTTAGGCTTCATGAGGCATAAATACCCAGCTTAATCAGAGGATTTATATACACATTTTTTTTTCAAACTTATCTAATTATCTTTTGCATAAATACTAAGGTTTGCTTAGACCAAAGCACCTAGCTAATCAATAATTAGACTTTTTTTAATAAGGCATAAGAGTCTCTGTTTTTAAACCCTAGTGTGTAAGTGTATTTAGTGTGCATATGTCATCAAGGTAAATATCAAGACTAAATTACTTTCACAAATTTTCTTCCTGACCCTAAAAATCAAACAAGTTATCTTATTTTGACCAAGTGTAAGAAATACTAATTATGATTCTCCTATTCCTTAAAATTGACTTAATTTCTTACAAAAAAATATATCAAAATATTGTCCACCCCTTTCAAAAAGTTTTTTTTTGTTTTATATATATATATATATATATATATATATATATATATATTTATATTTATATCAGTCATGTTAGAACCCTCCCCCACACTTATCTCATGCATTGTCCCCAATGTATGAAACAAATGTATAAGTGCATGAAATAAAATGGAAAGGAGGAAAGTTACCGATACACTGGGTCAAAAAGACCTATTGCCGTTTCATTTACCGGCACCGATTCCAAGAAAGATTTAAGGCGTTGACCATTTACCTTAAAGTCATTTCCATTCTTGGTGTCACTGATCTCAACTGCACCGTGTGGAAACATGGTTTTTACAACGAATGGCCCAGTCCATCTCGATTTCAATTTTCCTAGAAAAAAATGAAGCCTAAAATTATAGAGTAAGACTTTTTGTCCAGGGACAAAGGTTTTTCTTATGATGTGCTTGTCATGAAAAATCTTGACTCTATCTTTAGTGATCCTAGCATTTTCATAGGCCTCATTTTTCAATTCCTCCAATTCGGAAATTTGTAATTTCCGAAGGTCACCGGCCTTAGTCAAAACGAAATTCAACTGCTTGATTGCCCATAAGGCTCGGTGCTCTAACTCAACGGGTAAGTGACAAGGTTTGCCATAGAGTAACCTATAGGGAGACATTCCTAGAATCGTCTTGAAAGCTGTCCTGTAGGCCCATAGAGCATCTACAAGTTTGATGGACCAATCTTTCGGTTTTGGTTCACAGTCTTCTCCAATATAAGCTTGACTTGTCTATTTGAAACCTCAACTTGCCCACTGGTTTGAGGATGATAAGGTGTGGACAACTTGTGAGTTATGGCATACTTTCGCATAAGAGCTTCAAAAATCTATTGCAAAAGTGAGTGCCATTATCACTGATGATAGCACGAGGGGTTCCGAAGCGTGAAAAAATGTTCTCTTTCAAAAACTTTATGACAACTTTGTTATCATTAGTTTTACAAGGAATGGCTTCTACCCACTTGGACACGTAATCCACAGCAACCAATATGTATTGGTTCCCAAATGAATTAGGAAATGGACCCATAAAGTCGATGCCCCAAACATCAAAGAGTTCTACTTCTAGAATTGGGTTTAGGGGCATCATATTTCAGTTTGAAATCCTTCCTACCATTTGGCATCTAGGGCACGTCTTGCAAAATTCATAAGCATTCTTGAACAGAGTGGGCCAATAAAACCCACTTTGTAGCACTTTTTCAGCAGTCTTGCGGGGACCAAAGTGTCACCGCATGCAAGTTCGTGACAGAAAGATAGAACACTCTTAACCTCCTCATCGGGAAAGCATCTCCTAATAATTTGGTCAGAACAGTACTTGAAAAGATACGGTTCCTCCCAAAAGAAATACCGGACTTGGGAAGAACCGGTAAACATCATTTTTGGACCAATGAGACGGAGTTTGGTTTGTGACTAAGTAATTCGCTATGTCAGCAAACCAAGGTTCCCTAGAGATAGCTAAGAGATGTTCATCAGGAAAATCCTCATTTATGAGTAATTCGTTGCATGGAGAATTAGGGATCCGTGAGAGGTGGTCAGCAATGACATTTTCTACACCTTTCTTATCTCGAATCTCAAGATCGAATTCTTGAAGAAGGAGGATCCAATGAATGAATCGGGCCTTGGCATCCTTCTTCATCATGAGGTACCTAAGCGCAGAATGATCGGTGAAAATGGTGATTTTGGACCCTAATAGGTAGGGACGAAACTTCTCTAAGGCAAACACTACTGCCAAGAATTCCTTCTCAGTCATAGTGTAGTTCAGTTGAGCATCGTTGAGAGTCCTACTAGAGTAGTAAATCACATGCTGCTTGTTATCAATGCATTGTCCTAGGACAGCGCCTATGGCAAAATCGGAAGCATCGCACATGATCTCAAACGGCTTAGACCAATCCGGTGCAGATATGATTGGTGCAGAAATAAGCTCTCTCTTAAGCTTCTCCTAAGAATCTATGCATTCAGCATCGAAAGTGAAGGACACATCCTTAGCTAACAGATAAGTCAAGGGCCTAGCAATTTTGCTAAAATCCTTAATAAATGTTCGGTAGAAACCAGCGTGTCCTAGGAAGGATCTAATGTCCTTAACGCATTTGGGCATGGGAAGCTTAGCAATAACCTCGATTTTGGCTCTATCCACTTTAATTCCTTTCTTGGAGATTTCATGACCCAAGACAATTCCATGTTTTACCATGAAGTGACATTTCTCCCAGTTTAGTGTCAGATTTTTCTCAGCACAACGTTGGAGGACAAGTTCTAGATGGTGGAGACATTGAGTGAATGAATCTCCGTAGATGGAGAAATCATCCATAAAGATCTCTAAGAATCGTTTTACCATATCATAAAAAAGACTCAACATGCAACGTTGAAACGTTGCTGGGGCATTGCATAAGCCAAAGGGCATTCGACGATAAGCAAATGTCCCAAATGGACATGTAAACGTAGTCTTTTCTTGGTCCTCAGGAGCGATAGGGATCTGGTTATAGCCCGAGTAACCGTCCAAGAAACAGTAATACTCGTGACCCGCCAAACGTTCAAGCATTTGATCAATGAAGGGAAGTGGAAAATGGTCCTTACGAGTTGCAGCATTCAGTTTCCTATAGTCGATGCAAACTCGGATCTTCGCGGGAAGTCGAGTTTGAACCAACTCTTTGTTCTCGTTTTTCACTACGGTGAAACCGGATTTCTTCGGAACAGCGTGGACAGGACTGACACATTGGCTATCAGAAATGGGATAAATTATCCCATTGTCTAAGAGTTTTATGATTTCAGTATGAACAACCTCTTGCATTATAAGGTTTAACCTACGATGCGGGTCTCTCTTGGGTGTGGCGTCTTCATTGAAATGAATGCGATGTTGAACGATGGTTGGACTTAATCCCTTGATATCAGTCATAGTCCACCCAATGGCTTCCCTATGTTTTCTTAGAATAGCTTTCAGATCTTCTTCTTCCCCGTCATTTAAATAGGAGGCAATGATGACAGGAAAGGTCTCTTGTTCGCCTAGATAGGCGTACTTGAGATGCGCAGGTAGGGCTTTCAATTCTAAGGAAGAGGAAGGCTCACTGGTAGGACTAGTCAAATCTGTTGGCTCCAATGTTGGTGAAATAGGGTTTGAGGCCCAATTCACAGCAGAATCTACAACCTGATTAAGATTAAAGTCGTCAGATTCTAACCCGAATTCACACTCTGTTTCTAATTTCATTTCTTCCCCACTTGTCAAGTTCTCAATTAGGTTGACTTCAAATGTTTGGTCCTCGATATCGCGGGGTTTTTTCCTAGATTGAAGACATTGACTTCTCTAGTCATGTCTCCAAAGGTTAACCTCATAGACCTATTCCTATAATTGATGATGGCATTAGCAGTAGCAAGGAATGGTCGCCCTAGGATAACAGAAGTTTGAGCCCTATGATTAGAGTTGGACACAGGTTGTGTCTCTAGAACTATGAAATCGACAGGGTAAATGAACTCTCCTACCCGGATCAGGATATCATTAATCTCCCCTTTTGGAACTTTAACAGAACGGTCAGCTAGTTGGATGGTGACTCGAGTTAGACTAAGATCGCCCAACCCGAGTTGTTGATAAACAGAGAATGGAAGCAAGTTGATACTTGCCCCCAAGTCAAGAAGTGCACGACTAATCTCGGCTTGTCCTATTGTGCAGGCAATGGTAGGACTACCTGGATCCTTGTACTTGACAGGGATAGGACCTGATAATAGCTCACTAATGATAGTGGCTAAGAAGACCTTCTTTGGAACATTAGTCTTTCTCTTCTTGGTGCACATGTCCTTAAGAAACTTAGCATAGGAAGGAACTTGTTGGATGGCATCAAGAAGTGGCACATTTATCTTCACTTGGTTAAATATCTCGATTATCTTGTCCATGTGAGGATTTTGCTTGTTGTTTTTCAGCCTATTTGGAAATGGTACTATAGGCTGGTGCACCTGGCTGGCTGACTTGTTTTTTTTAGATTCGTCAGAATTGGAAGAAATTGGATTAGATGAGGTGGAAGCTTGATTGTGGTTGTGCTGAATAGGATTGGTTGGCGTTGACACTTGGTTATCAACTCTCTTTCCTGACCTCAATGTATGAACAACATTTCATTGATTAAATGAATGATCCTCAGCCAAATGAGCTTGTTGAAATTCCTCGGATTGGTTACTGGCTGACTAGGCAGGGTACCCTTTTGTCTCTCATTCTGTGGAGTGGCTAGTTGACTCATTTGAACCTCTAACCTCTGGATAGTTTGCATGAGAGAATCTTGGTTTTTCATATATCTTTTCATGTTCCTTTCAAAGTCAGTCATTCTCCTTTCTAATTGAGGATTCTGGAAGGAGGATTGTGGAGCTTGGTTGGGAAAGTTCTGTTGATAGTTCGAAAAGTTTGGTGGATGGTTGAGAGAATTATTATGAAAATTGGAGAAGTTGGGTTGATGATTGGAAGAATTATTACCATGATGGAAGTGGCTAGCATGATTTGATCGTGAATGGTCATTGTTGTTTTGGCTCCATGAGAAATTAGGGTGATTTCTCCAGCCAGGATTGTACGTTGGTGCGTAAGGGTTATTGTTCGGCCTTGAAAAGGCCGCATTCATCGGTTCATGGTAGGGTTGCTGAGCCTGAAACACAGGGCACTCCTCGAACACATGATTCATGGCTTGGCAGTAAGTGCAGCCCGGGGTTGGAAATTGGTTCGGGCTGACTTGATTGACTGGACTTGGTTCTTTCGTTTCTAGAGCTTCCAGTCTTCTAACCAGTTAGCTAACTTAGCCTCATTAGCGATGGACGATTCGATAGAATAGAGACCTCCTTTTGAAGAGATGGAGTTAGGATTCCTAGAGGTCTCACTAGCAGATTCCCATTGGATGGTCTTCTCAGCTAGGTTTTCATACAAATCCCGTCCTTCATTTTCATCTTTCTGCAAGAAACCCCCTTGGCACATACTTTCTAAGAGGGTTTTGGTGGAATAGTCTAAACCGTCATAAAAAATTTGGCATTGTCGCCATTTCTCTATTCCATGATGTGGACATTGGACAAGGAGGTCTTTAAAGCGTTCAAAGTACCTCCAGAACGGTTCACTAGGTTCTTACTTGAATTGCATTATTGTCTTCCTAATGAGAGCGGTTTTATGGATTGGATAGAATTTCTTCAAGAAAACCTTGATGAAACCATCCCAGGATGTGATAGAACCGACCGCTAAGCTATGGAGCCACTTCTTTGCTAGGTCCTTAAGTGCGAAAGGGACAAATCTCAACTAATAGCATCGTCTACAAGGTGTGAGATTTTCATCATTAGACATACTTTCTCAAATTCTCTTATGAAGAAGTAGGCATCTTTGGACTCTAGGCCATGAAACTTGGGAAGTGTGTTGATGAATTGAGGCTTGAGTTCAAAATTGTATTCACCAACCGATGGAAGTAGAATGCAAGATGGAAGTTAGGTCCTAATGGGGTAGAACCTATCCTGCAGTGATGTTGATTGAGCCATTTCTGGATCTGGTCTTGGTTCAAACTTGGGTGGTGATGTGTTTCTAGTCAACCTAGACGAATTAAGTTCTCTCGACCACACTTGCATACACAAACACAATCAAGCACAAAAAAGTTCAAATAACAGTCAACAATAGTAATCAACCAAGCCTAGTCTAAGGTAACCTCGACCTAGACAACTCCTAACTGGTTGATTGTCCACAGGAGGTAGAATGTAGACTTTGACCACAAGCTAATCAGCCAGGTCAGGGCAAGATTGGTGAGAGGTTATCCTTCAAAAGACGTTCCTTAATTAAGTAACCATCAATCTTCGGGCTTTCAGCCCTCAATCCCCTTCCTAGACACTGATTTGGCAGGAGTCAATT
Source organism: Agave tequilana (assembly GCA_038442645.1). NCBI lineage: Eukaryota > Viridiplantae > Streptophyta > Magnoliopsida > Asparagales > Asparagaceae > Agave > Agave tequilana. The sequence continues at coordinate 122,659 of JAVJIF010010658.1, forward strand.
TCCAATACCTTCCCTCTTTAGGATAATCTCCTAGTAAGTTCGAGATGTCCCTAAGCCAACGTCTATCAGATTTTACTTAGGCTTACGTTTGTGAGTGCTTGGAGTCTGATTTTTGGGCCAAGGAAGGGTGATTAAATCCCCACCTTATCTTGTTATTGGGTGTTGCCCTTAAAATCAATTTGTGCAAGTGTACAAGATAAATAAGATTCACTCAAAGCGATATAAATCAACCAAGAATGGAGTCCTATTCTGAATGCAATGTGTACGTATCTTGCTCCAGCACTCTTCAACAGTAAAGTAAATGAATTGAAAAGACTCGTGCCTAAAATGTAAATGTCTAATCAATTTTTTAACTTTTCAACAAGTGTTTTACTGTTGGCTTAAAACAGGGATGGTGGATAGCAGAAATAGCCCAAATATGACTACAAAAACTTAATTTTTGCGAGCAATATGTCCTGCAAAAAAGAGTTTTTAGTAGTCCAATGAATTTTTCAGATTTTGCAACGCAATTTCTTGAAATTCTGTTTCCTACTTTCGAGAGTAGGGATGCTAGATCTTGATCTTCAAGTCCCTGAAACAACACACAAACTTGTTAGAAAACAAATACACCGTTCCCTCCCCGGCAACGGCGCCAAAAATTGATTGCTAAAAAAAGAACAATCAAAAAGTTTAAGAGTTTACCGTGTAGCTTGTGGCTAACGGGTCGTGTCCACGAGGAGGAATGCGATGGAAGCGTTTCGGTGAATTGCTTAAAAACAAAGAATTGTGTTCGTTTTTTATGAAAAAGAGAATGGAAAGAAAGAGATGGTTAAAAGAGAAATTGCAACTTTTAGAAAAGGTTTTGGAGAAGGTGATTTAGAAAACTTGAGAATTGTTTTGTTGTTTTTAATAATGAAGCAAATCTGGGCTTACTATCTCACTACTCAATTGTTCATTCTCTATTAAAATATCAAGTGCCTCAAAGTGATCATTTGCAAAACTTAAAAGTTAATTTTTAGAAAGCTTTAAGTAAAGCACATAAGATGGTTAGAAGAGTTGAGTCTTTTCTTCAAGAAATCGTTAGAATTGAATATTAAAACATCAAGCGAAAAGAAGCAAGAATGAAGTAAAAATAATTCAAGAGATGTTCATGAAAGAAGTGAGAATTCAACAATCCAAACCCATCCTCATGTGCCTTCAAGAACACTTTCAAAAAGAAAGGCTTTTAAGGGAGGCATGCATATGATTCATTGGGTCTTTTTCTTTTAAAAACAGGAGAGAAGAAGAGTAAGAGAGAGTTGTGATAGCGAGACCAGAAAACCGTTTAGTTATCCATAGAAAAGAACGAAGAAAACATAGACATAATGCAAACCATACCGTACTGCAAGTGGAAGAAAACGCGGCTCGACTCTTGTATTGATGTCACTTCAATCTTCAAGTACAAGCACTCAATTCCTCTCTCTCAAGTTTTGATACTGGACTACAAAGTAAATAACAAGATTACAACTTTTGTTCTAGCTAACAAAGAGCCTAAATCCTAAGAAAATAAACACAAAACTTAATCCTAGTCTTCGCTGCCTTTTTCTTTGCTGAAACCCATATTTATAGCCAAAAATCAAACGAGGAGGATCCCAGGAAGATTGGGGGAGCAAACGCTCCCCCAACAAACACTAACAAGCCGTGAAAACGCGGCTTGGGCCGCGTTTCCACGGCCCTGGTGTGGCCAGGTGGCCACACCAAAAGGGGGAGATCACTGGTTTGGTGTTTGGCCCGTATCTTCTTCTGGTTTTCTTGTTTCTGCTCCAAAACGTTGACGAAACAGCCTTGATTGTGTGGCTTCAATCGCTCGATTCAGGGAGGATTCTTCTCAACCTCTTGATATGCCAAGATTTAGCCCTGATTTCTTCATTTCGAATTTATTCTGAATTAATTCAGAATTTCGTGGGATTTTGGGCTTGTTTCTCTTTTCTTTCTTTAAGCACTTGGGCCTACATTTAGCAAAGAAAAAGAAAACTTATTAATATGATTTATTAGCTAACAAGTATGATAAGGTGATAATATAAATGCAATATATGTGACAAATCAGTACCCATGCTCTTTTGGATCCATGGGGGTTAGCACCTTTCCTAACCCAAGAAATCTACTTGCAAAATTTGAATCATTAATCTATCAAAGCAAAATTTTGCAAGGTGGCCCTTACTTCTACAATTTGTATAAGTGTACACATGAGCATACCTAGTGTCATGTGTGTGAACATGAGAAGCATGTATATGCCGTGGTTTGTGTGCATGCATATGAGGAGCATGTTTCTTGTGAAACATGGATTCCACCCTGTGTGGTTCATGGCACAATGGCTCAAAGTGGAGTTCAAACAATCAACACTCTTCTTTAATATGGTTCTATCATTTTCAATAGTAGAAGAAGAGGTAAGCATGCAATAGGTATACTAGATGGTGAAGCGATACTAGCATGGCAAACATGAGTATCTAAATCATTTTTCAAAGAAATATTTTTCTTGGAAATCAAATCCAATTCCTCTGAAATAGAAATAATTTTCTTCTTCAAAGATTCATTTTTTTTTAACACAAAATCAAGTTTTGAAGACAGAACTTCATTTTTCTTCAAAGCATTTTCACAATCATTTTTATTTTTCAAAATTTCATTTTCTTTTAAGGCAAGTTCAAGTTGGGATTTCAAAGAGTCCCTTTCATTTGAAATCTCATCCCTCTCTTGCAAAACAACATCAAGTTTAGAAGACAAATTTTTTATTTTCTTCTTTTAATGCAAAGCATTTCTTTTTCAAGAGTTGGTATTTTTCTAATAATTTTCACAAACAATAGATAGTTCTTCATTTAATGCATCGGTATCAATATGATCATCACCGGAAGAACTAGCACTATTAACTAGTTGAGTTTTCGAATGTACCTCAAGGGAGTCATTCCCTTGGACCATGTAGCAATGTTGTTCGAATTCTCCTCCACTAGATTCCTCCTCCACAACGTTTGGCGTTTGAATCTTTGGAGAGGTCAAGGTGTTCCACACTGCAAAGGCGGAATTACAATGAGAAACTATACACAAATATTCTTTGCTTAAAGTGCTTCTAAGTGTCTCAAGGGCTTGTGCATTGGCCTCTATATGCTTGCTATTACCAAGATAAGATTTCTAGGTAGCGGCAAGGAAAACATGCAATCCTAGGGTTTTTAGGTACATACTCATCCTAAGTTTTCACATATTGATGTTAGAAACATCAAACATGAGAGGTGCAAGATAATCCATGAGTGTGAGTAAACAAGTATGTGTTCAAATGTAAATTTATATTAGCTAGCCAAGATCTCACTCCTAGGTGGTTAAGCCTAATATCAGGAGCGTAGGCTTAATACCAATTGAAAGTACACCTAGAGGGAGGTGAATAGTGTAAGGCTAATCTAATAACAAATGATGCAGAATTAAAAACAAATTGCAACACACTTAGTGTAACAGAGAGTGTAGCCGAATTTCCAGTGAAGGGCTTTAGACTATCTCCTCTAAATTCCTCTAAATAAGAGTTGAGGTACTATGTAAAGCTCTCTTGGTTTAACACAAGTATGGCACACAATCAAACCCAACCATATATATGATATGAACAATATGATGCAAAGCACAATGAGAGAGAGAGAGAGAGAGAGAGTTAAGAGATAGTGGATCAATCGCTAACAACAAGATATGTTTTGAGGTTCGAGCTACTGCTCTACGTCCCCGCCTTCACATAGAAGGATTGCCACTATATCGTCCACACAGGACTTCCCACACAGGAAACTTTCACTGAGGATTTGAGTAATACAAACCGGGAGTACACAACTCCTCTCTCCAACAATATAACCTCTACACAAGAGGCAAGACACAACACAGATCACCTCTACACTTAGAGGGATGGGCACTTAGCCAAACAAGATCAACCTCACACAAGAGGGATAAGGCTCAAATCCACAACTCCACAACTATCACCTCTACACTTAGAGGGATACCAGCACAACCAAACTCCTCCACAATCACCTCTCACTAGAGGGATACCAACAACCAAACACAACCTCCACAATCACTATAAGTACACCTAGAGGGGGGTGAATAGGTGTACGGCTAATCTAATGAACAAAATGCGAAGGTTAAAAACTAAATTCCAACACACTTAATGCAACCAACTAGTGTAGCCGAATTCTCGGTGAAGGGCTCTGGACTAACTCCTCTTGATTCCTCTGAATAAGAGTTGAGGTGCTATATGAAGCTCTCGTGGTTAAACACAAGTGAGGCAAACACAAACAACACAAGCATGTATATGATATGACAATATGAATAGATGCACAAAGTAATAGAGAGAGTTAAGAGAAAGTGGATCAATCACTAACACACGGATATGTTTCAAGGTTCGAGCACACAGCTCTACGTCCCCGCCTCACACAGAAGGATTTCTACTAACTTGTCCACACAAGACTCCCACACAGGGAATCTCCACTGAGGATTTGGGCAAATACAACCGGGAGTACACAACTCCTCTCTCAATTACAAAAACAACCTCTACACTAGAGGCTAGGCACAAAGTCACCACAAATCAACCTCACAAATGAGGGATAGGCACAAAACCAATCAACAAATCAACCTCTCACTAGAGGGATAGGGCACAAAGCCACCACTCCAAAATCAACCTCTAGACAAGAGGGATAACACAAAGTAGGAGGGTTTACAACTTGGTGATCAAAAGACCACAAACCAATTCTTTCTCACAAAACAATGATCCTAATAGATAGGATAGAATAATAAGCTCAAGTGTGAGAAAAATCAAAGGAATGGAAAATAAATACTCAAAGAAAATCCTTGGGAAAAACTAGAAATAAGGATGAAGAAGTTGAACCAAAAACAATTTTCCCAAAATCACTTTTCTTTGATTTTCCAAACCCTAGAAAAATACAAATCAAATGTAAACTTTAAAGCCCAAAACTTCTTTTTAATTGCTACAAAAACACTAGTAAGATCAGAAAATAAGCTCTCAAATTTTTAGTCAAAACAGTGAAGAGAAAGCCCAATTTATAGGCTCTTTGAAAAACTAACCGTTGGCAGCTAAATATGGTCAGAATTGACCATCCGTCGACGGCCACCGGCCGGTCGACCGGCCAACGGTCGAAATTTGACCGTTGCCAACCTCCGGTCGACCGCCTGGTCGACCGTCCTTACCCGAGAGTAAGGAGACTTCAGTCGGTCAACCGCACGGTCGACCGGCCAAACCAAATGGCCTTTGTGCACGAGACGTGCACATCCGGTTGACCGTTCCGGTCGACGGGCTCCTGGTCCGGTCGACCGGTCGGTCGACCGCCAGAGCCTGGCAGGCAGAATTCAGGATTTAAAACTTGGGTTTTTAATTACCAAATAAATCCCATAAAATCTCTAAAAATTCACAAAAATAAGTTCTTGCATGATCTTTGAAATACAAACTTGTTTGAGTAAAAATCAAGCCAAGTTACAAACATTTTAAACTCTTTTTGTGTTATGAAAATTTTGTTGAAAACAAAACCCGTATTTTCCAAAATTTGGATTTTTGAAATGAAAAACCGTTTTCTCCAAAACACATCCAGATACAAAAACATGATATGAAACAATATTGAAGCATGTTGTATATGGATATAATCCAATATACATGAAATAGATATATATCAATGTTTAAAATCCAAAAATACGTTTTGTTAAAATACCAAAACTCCAAACTCATGAAATAGACTATCAAACTAAGTTTGTTTAAATAGTTGAAGTATAGATGTATATAGTGAAAGTACACCTAGTGGGAGATGAATAGGTGTACAGCTAATCTAATGAACAAAATGCGGAATTTAAAAACTAAACTGCAACACACTTAATGTAACTAACGAGTGTAGCCGAATTCCCGGTGAAGGGCTCTGGACTAACTCCTCTTGATTCCTCTGAATAAGAGTTGAGGTGCTATATGAAGCTCTCGTGGTTAAACACAAGTGAGGCACACACAAACAACACAAGCATATATATGATATGGCAATATGATGCAATGCTCAAAGTAATAGAGAGAGTAAGAGTCAATAGATCAAACACAAATACCGAGATTTGTTTCGAGGTTCGAGCACACAGCTTACGTCCCCACCTTCACACAGAAGGATTTCCACAACTTGTCCACGCAGGACTCCCACACAGGGAACCTCCACTGAGGATTTGGGGCAATACAACCGGGAGTACACAACTCCTCTCTCAATTATAAACACAACCTCTACACTTTGAGGCTAGGCACACAGCCACCACAAATCAATCACCTCACACTTGAGGGATGGGCACAAAGACAAACATCAATCAACCTCTCACTAGAGGGATAGGGCACAAAGCCACCACTCCAAAATCAACCTCTACACAAGAGGGATAACACAAAGTAGGAGGGTTTACAACTTAGTGATCAAAAGACCACAAACCAATTCTCTTTCTCACAAAAACAAAGATCCTATAGAGAGAATAACAAGATAAGCTCAAGTGTGAGAAAACAAAGTGTTTTTAATAAAGAAAATCATCTGGGAAAATCTCCAAATAGATATAGAATTTTTAGACCAAAAATAAATTCCAAAAGACTATTTTCTTTGAAATAACAAACACTTTAAAAACAAATATAGAATAGGAATTTTAACCAAAAACTTTTTGCTGAAAACACTTGAAAAGATCTGAAATTTTTCTCTCTAAGAAACCTTTTTCAAAACAGCTCACAAATGGAGTTTATATAGGCCTCAAGAGAATCTGCCCGTTGGCAGCTGACTAGGCCAGAATGGCCTTCCGTCGACCGGCCGGTCGACCGGCCAACGGTAAAAAAAGTGACTGTTGAGCCTGCCGGTCGACCGCTCGGTCGACCGCGCCAATTCCAGAGAGCTGTTGCTCTCTGGCTGGTCGACCGCTCGATCGACCGTGCCAAGCCTCACGGTCGACCGTCCGGTCGACCGCCGCCACCCGAGAGTGGGGCACTTTCAGTCGGTCGACCGCTTGGTCGACCGGCCTAAGTGGCTGGTCAGCGTGCACGTTTTTGTGCACTCGGTCGATCGGTCCGGTCGACCGGCCCGATCGACCGCGAGAGCCTGGCAGGGCTGTTTAAGGGATTTGAAACTTGCGTTTTTATTATCCTATTAAATCCCATAAAATCTCTAAAAATTCACAAAAATAAGTTCTTGCATGATCTTTGAAATATAAACTTGTTTGAGTAAAAATCAAACCAAGTTACAAACATTTTGAACTCTTTTGTGTTATGGAAAATTTTGCCGAAAATCAAATTCCGTATTTTCCAAAACTTGGATTTTTAGATGAAAAATTGTTTTGTCTAAAACTCATCCAAATACAAAAACATGATACTTAAATAACTTGAAGCATATAGTATATGGATATAATCCAATATACATGAAAAATATATATATCAATGTTTTTGACTTAAAATCCAAAAATATGTTTTGTTAAAATACCAAAACTCCAAACTCATGAAATAGACTATCAAACTAAGTTTGTTTAAATAGTTGAAACATACATGTATATAGAACAAATCTAATATACATTAAACCATGTAAACTTGTTGATTCTATCTATTCATGAAAACCAAGATCGTTAAACCAAAACCGAAAACTAAACATGAAACTTAAACAAGTGTGTGTTGTGAACTTGAGCATATCACACTATCTAATCTTTAACAAATGGATCTAAAACATAAACTAAACTATGTACCGAAGTCTTCTTGTAGAGCGTCGTCTCCAAGTCGACTTTTTCCAAACGTGATCCACCGAGCTTGACTCCAACGAGTGCTAGACATGAACTTTGACGCTCGGGCTCTTGAATCACCATGTGAAAGCTCCAAAACATCTTTGTTGAAGATAATCACCTACTAATATCTTGGTTAGGTATCTGAAACTAAACATCAAAGATTATTAGTAAACTATAACTACATGAGTTAATCATCATCAAAACTAGAGTGGAAGGCCTCTGGGCCAACAATCTCCCCCTTTTTGATGATGACAAAACTCATGGAGTTATATATGCATGGATTAAAGTTAAGCTTCAAAGAAGCTCCCCTTTAACTCATACATAGCAATAAACAATAAATATATGCAATGAATACTAAACATGAATATGCATCAACATGCATAAAACAATGAAATGAACATGCTCTTGATACCAAGTTTTTAAAATAAATTCCTTTTCCTTTTTAAATAAACATGTTTAAATAATTGCTCTTGATACCAATAAAAATTTCAATTTGAAAACTTTATCAATAACAAAGCTCTTGATACAATCAATAAAAAAAAACTCTTGAAAGCTTTTGATACTAATCAATAAAAAAATTCTTGATACCAATTGAAAGATAATCTAAACAAGCTCTTGATACCAGCAATAAAAATTTTAATAAAAGTTTCTTGATATCAATAAAACAAAACAACAAAGCATGAAACAATAAAAGCTCTTGATACCAAATTGAAACTCAAATAAACCAATAAACATACATATAAACTAAACATGCATATAAACTCACAAATACTTCTCCCCTTTTTGTCAATCATCAACAAAGGGGTCAAAGAAAACTATAAAACAATGTTCTCCCCCTTTATGAAATACCAAACAAAATGATACATAAGCTTGTATAAGATACCAATTGAAACATAATCAATTGAAATATAATAGTCATTTAAGAAACCAAGCTTAGCATAACTAAAATTTGTGCTCAAAGATATAGAGATATAGTAAGCACAAATAAAACATATATAAATATGGAAAATTGAATACCAATCGAAATTGATACTATTTGAAGAGTAAGCATACATATATAAAAACATATATGAGTATACAAAAAGAATGTCAATAGTGATACCAATTGAAAAGATCCAATGATACCAATTGAAAACATAATAAGATCAAGTGTATAACTCATATTTTCTACCACCCATTTCATGCACATGTTTAAAATGATTTTCAATAATAAGCATACAAGGCATGATCGCCCAACCAACCGCCCTTCAATGGAAAGGTTTTCAAAAATAGGTTTGAAAATAGTTTAGCATAATTGAAAACTCTACCATGTGAAGAATACAAACTAGTTATATGAAAATTTTGAAAAACAAGTACGAAATCCTTCAAGTAAGGAATAAAACAAAAAATATTTCATGAAACATGAAAATCACTCAACAATTGACACTCAAAAGATATACAGCTCATATAGGACTCATGAAAATAAAATCATGAGAAAACATCAAATAATGTGAGTGTACAAGTTTTTTGTGAAAAGACATAGTCATGAAAATAGGCAATAAGTTCAATATGAAATTCCTTAAAAACATGAAATCATCAAAACTAGAATCCTTCAAGGTATATGTATGTCATGTACAAACTAAAGTATACATACATATCCAAATATAACGAGTCCACATAAGTATATGCATGAAGGCAAGTGGCTCAAGAATGTATATGTATAGCTATTAATTTGAACAAAATAGGACAATACAAGAAGTTAAACATAAAAATGAAAACATGTACAAAATGGGAATACAAGTCAAAATGTATGAATCATCAAAACTAGGCTATACTAGTACATCTAATAAATACAAATGAGCGTTCAAGCATAAACATATAATAGTCATTTGTAGCTCACTAGTTGTATAGTATATATCTAAGTTTTAATGAAAACAAACATCTAAACATATATTCAAATCATGAAGTATAGAAATCAAAACAAACAACTCATAAAATACATATGATCATTATGTACATGCACATACATAGATCTAGGACATACACATTAGTTAAAACAAATGTGAGAAACAAAGATATAAATCCATATTAAACATGGGTGTCTCAAATAACTAAACATGTATATCACTAATCTAAGTATCATGGCATATAACATACTAATCATGGAACATCAAAACATGCTAAAATCAATGATATGAAAAGCATGTAAATAATAAATGAGGAGTTAAAGACCGTTACCAAAACCATGAGGGCAACTCTCTATATCTCCAAAACAAAGTGATCCTCCCGCCAAACTCCCCTTGAAAGTGATGCATCCAAAAGGTCCTCTTTTAGCTCGGTAACACATCCACCTCAAGGCACCATCACTCTCACGTCATGTGAGAGCCCACACCTACATCAAATAAGATAGGGGTGGATTTTGGTACCCATACTCTTTGGGTCCAAGGGGGTTTGATCCTTTCTTAACCCAAACAAACTTAGTTGCTAAATTTACATCATGTATCTTATCATAGCAAAATTTAGCAAGGTGGCCCTTACGTCCACAATGTGTACAAGTACACATGAGCATACATCGTGTTATACGTGTGTACGTGAGGAGCATATGTATGCCGTGGTTTGTGTGCATGCAAAGATGGAACTTATTTCTTTCGAAATATAGATTCCACCATGTGTGGTTCAAAGCACAATGGCTCAAAGTGGAGCCCAAACAATCCACACTCTTCTTTAACAAACATATATCATTTTCAATCAAGGAAGAAGAGGTATATGCAATAGGTGAGCTAGAATGTTGAAGCTACACTAGCATGGCAAACATCATTTTTCAAAGTTTTCTTTTCATTTAAGCAATCTTTCGATTCTTTAGATACAAATCATTTTTGTTTTTCAAAGAATCATTTTTTTACAACAAAATCAACTTTTGAAGATAAAGCCTCATTTTTTCTTTAAAACATTTTCACAATCATTTTGGTTTTCAAAATTTTGTTTTCATTAAATGCAAGTTCAAGTTGGATTTAAGTGAGTCAAGTTCACTTGAAATCTCATCCCTCTCTTGCAAAGCAACTCAAGTCTAGAAGATAATTTTTATTTTCTTCTTTTAAAAAAATTATCCTTTTTCAAAGTTATATTTTGAAATCAAATTTTCACAATTTTTGGCAAGTTCATCATTCAAGGCTGTGCATCCATAAAATCATTGCAATGAGAACTAGTACTAACATCTAGTTGAGTGTCCGAATGTACCTCAAGGGAGTTATTCCCTTGGACCATGAAGCAACGTTCGTCGGACAAGTCTCGACTAGATCTCCTCTTTTTATTGATAAGCGTTGGTAGCTCGGGAGATGTCAAAATGTTCCACACTGCAAAAGCCGAATCATAGTGAGAAAACACATGTAAATATTTTTTATCAAGGGATGCTCTAAGTGCCTTTAGGGCTAGTGCATTGGCCTCTATATGCTTGCTATCACTAAGGTAGGATTCCTTGGCAATGGCAAGGTGAACTTTATATCCTAGGGCTTTTAAATGACAACTCATCATAACCTTCCATATATCAAGTCTAGAGATATCAAACATGGGAGGGCTATCCATGGGTGCAAAATTATATGTGTGCAAATGTAAATGCAAATGGAATTAGCAAAACCAAGATCACATCCTAGGTGGTTAAACCTAATATCATAAGCGTAGGCTCTGATACCAATTGAAAATACACCTAGAGGGGGG